>DWGR01000159.1:0-30017 GCA_018247715.1 Heliconius burneyi
AGTTATGAAATTTGGCATGAAGTGAAATCTTATAATACAAATAAAGGAAAAAATCCAAGAAGAGAAAATTTATAAGTATTTTATAAAAAAAATTTTGCAACCTTATTAGTTCATTTCATCAAAATGACTGCATATGTGTGCAAACATAAATTTTAAATTTTTATAGCTCAATAGGACACTGGAAACAATCTTAAAATTGGAACGTAACCCTCGGAACGCGAGTTCAACTTGAGTTTCACCGGTTTTTTATTGTTAGCGTATCTATAGGTAGATAGATTATAACAAATTTCCACTAACCATAAAAAAATATAAAAAAAAGATATAGACCCGTATTTAACGCTGACGATAAAGGTCGACGAGCTCCATCTAAGATTAAAAGGTCATAATTAATGTATTGTCTTACTTTCATTGTTTTCTTTGTCGCTAAATATTTATAGTATATAAGGGGACGTTCAGACTGATGGTAAATAATTAATTTCCTTTTTGTTTATTCAAATGAAAAATTTTCATTTATACTAATGATTTATAATAAATTGTATGTTGGAATTTATGTTGCATTTATTTTGATAAGTTTGTAAATAATCTTCAGTGTTTATGGAACAATTAGAATGTTTTAAAGTAAAAAAATAAATATAAGTAACAGGTTCATTGTAATGCACGTGTCTTTTAGAAAGCATGTGACAAGTTAAATTTTCTTAGTTTCTCACTGTAACCCACACAAGTCATGGTAGGAACGTAATGTCAAGATACTCCGTTACCATTAAGACGCTTCCGTTTCGCATATATAACGGAGAGTTTAGGTTCAGAATATTGCTGTTACCCGCATATAGTAAAGTAGATAGTGGGAATCTTATGTTAAAACACTCCCTGGCGCCTTGTCTTATATATACTAGAGCGAATCAATAAAAATAATTTATTCTCCAATCGTAATGGAATCCACTACCCTCGTGCTTACAATCAGTCCCAGAAGGCTTTAAGGGTACATTCGTTTGATATTTATTTCGATAAATATTAATAAAAGAAATTTCGCTCCACTGAAAACGTTACATCGAATGTTTTTGATCATTTCAAAGCCGTGTATTAATCGAGATTTAAACATACAAATGGATAACATTTTCGATTAAATTTCGCATGTTTCGGCCTTTTGATGGATTTTAATCTGTATGTTTGTAATGAGATGGGATGCTGAGATATATTAATATCGCTGAAGTAAAATGGTACTAATAGTATCGTGGTGCAGTGGAACAGCCGAATATAATGTGGTTGTGGGTTCGTTTTCCATTTGAGGACATATTTACTTCAGTTTTCGAGTGAAATTCAGCGTTGAACTCTGCCATTAACAAGCATTGTTTTGAATTTCGCCGGAAAGCAGCATACGGAGTGTCCTTACACAAGATTGCCAAATCTATCTCAAAAAAGGGCCGGAAAAAACTTTTAAAACGGTTTTTTCAGCTTTAAACTGTATTCCTCATAATACATAGGATAAGCAGAGGAAACCTCCATTTATATCCCCTTCGAGTGGGATCGAATCCAAAACAGTTGTGTTTACAGTCACACTCTTGTACCCCTGCGCCACGACGGCCTCAATGATTAATCATCAATAAAAAAAACAACCGCCAACCAAAATACTGCTTTGACATTAGTTTCCTTGCTTACCCTGTTATATGAATAAACATGAATTTGCCAAAAATAGATATATATAAAAAAACCGTCTATTCGAAATATTTGACTATATATATCTTTTCTGAAATGCATTTACGTAACGTAAAGCACGCTATAAATCTTTATTCTAAATTCGCTCCAGTCAAACCGACGGTGAGTTACTGCCGCGTTAGATTTGTAACAGGTGAAATATTAGTTTTCCTTAATGTCTATAAATTCCATTTTTTATTATTCATTAAAATGATCGAAAATTAATAAGATATCTTTCCTATTAATAGTATAAAACAAATGGCCTAATTTTTTTTATCATTGTTTTCCGTCCACCGAATATGAAGACAAGCAGCTTTTTTGTTTATTCTGTGTACATGAATGTGGTAAAAGTTACCTTGGACATTTAGGATTATCATCTCTTAGTTGAGTTTGTGAGCGAAGCCGTAGGTTCAAGGTAGTGAATAATAATATTGAAATAATAATGACTGAATAATTTATTATAGGCCACAGTTATATTAGGGGACATCGTGGCTCACGGGAACAAGCGTGCGACTGTAAACGATTCGAATCTAACTTGAGAACAGAAATGGAATACAAATGTTACATTTATTCTGTAAATTTATTTAATTTTTTTTCGTTTATTTTCTTTATTTTTACTGCATGTAAGTTATTATTTCTTACCAAATTTCATTATTATACGTTAACGGGAAACACCCTTAAAGTTTATATTATGCGGGGAATTACATGTAAAGTGCAATAAAAATAAATGAACTACTGTGTTTTGATTGCGTTGACTGAGAAGATTAATGTTAACTGTGTTTCAAGGAACCGTATAACTCGTATACATGAGATTAATTTCAGCTTGATACTTTCACAGGATCTTGAGATGGTCTTGACAGATGGACAGACACACGAACAACAAAGTAATTATAGTATATTACCTATAAGTGTTCCATTTTATACCCAAAATATGCGTTGAGATCCTTCATAGAATTTTAATTTCTGTTTATTAAACAGCAGGACAAGTGATCGAAGCGAGTCTTCCTTATAGCGAGGCATAAATATAAAAATACTTGTACCTATATTTTATTCAATAATAATCAATATTTTAATTTGGTTCATCTATTTCTGTTCGACCTAAAACAATCGATTTAATAATATCGATATTGGTGCCATGATCCATGAGGTTTCATTGATCCCATGTTTAGATATTCCAAAATTAGCTATTTCGATTATAGAAAATTTAATCTGAAATGTTAACAATGTATGGACTTAGAAATCGTAATTTTTTAGTAGTTACTTCACGCTCATATGTGTATTATTTTCATTTTCCCGCTCTGATATAAATACAGCGTGGCGTAGAGTTCCGCCACTAAACACCCAATGCCTCATGCGGTGGAAAATGGTGAACGGAATGTTTTAAAAAGATTTCCACTGCCTTTCTTGCTATATAAAATCTAAAAATCAGATACACACCTCGAGAGGGGACAGCAGCGTAGGCACAGGGAGGGTAAGATCTTGCCTTTGCGTGGTTCTTGAGCGTGGAAATTAATATATAAAATATTTCATTTCCTTGAGTAAGAATCGTAACAACAACTTGTCGCGTTGTGCCTCTTCACGTTAAACATTTGAAATAATATGTTTTTTTTAATGGAAAAAGACATGGCAAACGAGCGTACGGGTCACCTGATGGTAAGTGATCACCGCCGCCCACGACACCGCGTAACACCAAAGGAGCTACTGGTGCGTTGCCAGCTTTTGAGGTGGTTGGGCGCCGGAGCCCGGCATTACCTAATGCGAAACGCAGAAATCATGTCAATTTTAAATGCTGGGGGTAGTAATGATCCGGTCGAGTCTGCCCATGCATGTCGCTGGCGACGACTCTTCCGCTCGTACTTTAGTCGTCTCTCACGACACCACCAGTACCAGGGTGATCCTATTCTAAGCCGGGAACACACGGCGTGATGTGATACCCAATCTTAGTTAGAGCACTATAAATATATCTCAAGGATAATCACCCACAATGTCAGTTTCAAACGAGGAAAACTTCTCTCATTAAGCATAATTTAATCTGACTACAATTTACATCGATCCATTTAAAAGACTGGCCTTACAATTCAATTTCATAGTGTTGACAGCTATTTAATTAAAGCTATTGTTGTTATTCAACGTGCATTGTTATATTTCTGCTTCATCATCTTTAAACGAAAATTAAATTAAGGAAGAAAGCGAGTCGTTTATTAACTTTAGGATATTTTTAAAAAGTTTTAGTGATTAGTGACAGATCACTTTACTTTCACTACTTCTTCAACTAATACTTCAATTTTAACTTTTATATTAAATTTCTCCAAGCAAATGTATATTAATCGAGCTATATGAATGTGAGCAAGATAAATCTAATAAATCCGCTTAGCGTTGCACAGTTCACATGGCAGGATAGGCAGAGAACACCTAAAATTAAGACGTTACGTTACGTTTTGGGTGGCGGAACACAACGCCGCGCTTTCCCTCTATTCCAGGCCTAAGAAAAGACAGCTTTTCCGTATAAAAGGGTAGAAAACACTCGATCCTTCACTTTCCGTCCAAATTTTAAGATAAGGGTCTTAACAGCATCGAAATTACTAAGCTCAAAGTTGTAGAACAAGCATTATCATTTAGACACTTCCAAATACCCCGACGACGGCCTCCATTAATATAAATAATTAAATCCCGCCACGCCTGATCAATACTGGAGTAACTCGTAAAGTCACACGTTCTATCGGCGAAGGCGAACACACACATAAATACATGTTGACACTCCATTAAAAGAAGACTAAGATTTATTGTTAAGTTCTTTTAACCTTTCCAGCAAGATAAAAAAGCTTTTTACATTATTTTATCGTGTTAGAGGCTCAGTTTTTTACGTATTTTGCTTAATGAAATGGGTGTAAGTTTAAATTTTGTGTGTTTTTAGATTGTTTGAAGTGCTTTCGAGTATATATTAATAATATATTTTTACCACCCCCGGCATTTAAAACCGGCGTGAAGTAGTGGCTTTATGCCACTACGTTTCGCATTAGGTAATGCCGGGCTCCGGGGCCCAGCCACCCCAAAAGCTGGCAACGCACCAGTAGCTCCTCTGGTGTTACGCGGTGTCGTGGGCGGCGGTGATCACTTACTATCAGGTGACCAGTACGCTCGCTTGCCATGCTTTTACCATAAAAAAAAAATTTAATTTCTATATTTTGGAGACGTTGGCATTTGGTTGGTGAGTTAAGGGGGGGCGCAAAATAAGCTCAACTGCGCCAATATTAATTTTACCGTATTTAAAAAAAAATAATGTGTTTACGAAGAGTCCTCGTTTGATTCTTAAGAACACAGTATCGATGAAATTCAATTAAGGTCACGTACAAAGCTTGCGAACCCTCCAGAGAGTATGTATGAAGAGGATACTGAAAATGGGAGAGGCGAATTATGGAGAGACCGTAGAGCTTGGCGATATCTTTTGCCAGGGCTAAAAAAAATGTAATATCATTTCTTCCCTCTGGTATCAAGGTACAACGTGGCGTTGAGTTCCGTCACTCAACACGGAATGCTTTCAGAATTAAGGCGAAAAATGAAGAACGGAACCTTACACTAGTTTCCCTCTGATTAGCCTGCTGTGTGCGGGATACAGTGTGAAGCAGATTTATTAAAAAAAATGTGTAAAGCTTTAACTTCTGTATTTGGTACATTGGTCTAACACATTAAGTCAAAGCATCCGTCAGTGACAGCTTTTGTTAATACTAATTAATCCTATCGTAGACAACATAAAAGGAAGACAGAGATGTTAAATGTTGTTCTGACGAACATAATACTGTAAAAGGGATTTCCTGTTTTACGTATTACATATGTAATAATGTCTAATTCCCCTTTTGCTGTTCTTCATGTTTTGAAAGGAATTAAAAAATATTAATGATATTAAATTTTTTTATTAGCTTTTTGTATTCGATTGTATAGCAAGGTATCCAAAGAATACTAAGTGTTAAGGCATTGCGTGTTAAGTGGCGAAGTTCAACGCCGCGCTTTGACTTGACAGTAGAGCGAAGACGTGAAAATATTAAATATTACATACATATGACTGGCATCTGAAATATTTGCTAACTGGTTCAAGACAAGGTAGGTTACCAGTAGAATATTTTTTTATTTGATATTTTTGTATAGTGGTATATTTAAGCTGCTAAGCACGTATGAAAAATTTTGTAAGTGGTGTACATTTACATACATGTATGTTCGATCAAAAATTTATCGAAAACTGAGTCTTCACTAGATGATTTTTTGATTCAGACGCTACAAAGCGTCTGAATCAAAAAATTATATCAAAAAGTTAGGAACCAAAAAATGGTTTAAAAACGATTTAACAGTTTTTCCAATATGAATATCCATACATTTCTTAACCCAGATACAGATCAGAAGTCAAAAGCCTATATAGGTAATAAAAAGTTATTTGAAAGGATTGAATAGCTTTAAATCGTTTTTTTTTTATTAGTCTATCGAAGTCTCTCAGTGATTACAATTAAAAATAATCCCACACATTCTATTGTACTTGTTAATATTTATTAAAAGATTAATCTTCACGGAGCCTCATGCAAAATCTTGAGCTGTCAGAAATGCCTGTCACAGGAAGTCACTATCAGTCCCTTTTGTCTGGAAACGCTTTTGTTTCCTTATTTTACATTAATAATTCAAACTTCGCCCATAATTTCCATTAAAATAAATATATTAGTGAAGGAAGAGCAAAAAGTTTGAAAGTACAGTATTATCGTAAGAATATTTAACTAAACGTAATGTACTGGGAACTGCTCTGGGATCTATTGAATTTTATTTTTATTATGTTAGATAGAAGCTGATGTACCCATTTAAGATAATAATATAAAAGAAAATATGCAAAGATAGCAAAGGTGTATTGTGGTGTGGTGGGACTTCGTGTTCCTGTAACAATGGTTATAGATTCGATTACCACTCGTGATAATTAATTGAAATGATTTTTCCAGTATGGCACAACAAAGAAGATTTTCAACTGTGCCACGATCAATTCCTAAGTATTTTGAAATAATATATGCATTAGGAAAACCTCGGTTAACATTCGAGAACTTAGCGCCAATTAAAACTCAATGTTTTGAATTCGGAAAACGCAAACGGAAAAAGGAAAAAAAATAACATTTTATATACAAATAATAAGAATATTATTAAAATAACCTCTGTCAAAAATGCATTATGCTTCTCTTCGTGAAAATAAAGTAGTGAATTAGTGTCAAAACTACTTTTAAAATGAATTCATTAAGCCAATTCTAAGGCACAACATTTGTTTGCTTATAATTTTATTTGCATGTAGTGATGGATTACACCGTTTCCACTTTCCATTTATTTCGATATATTTCGTTTTGTGTAGCGGAACTCAAGTAGCAAGAAAATGTAATCATATAATCATTTTCCTCAATGGGGACCGAATCCACACTCATTGCATGGCATTCACAGTTCGATGTTCGCCACTGCGCCATGACGGTTTTAATCTATAATATAAGGCTAAAATCATCTCGAATCATCAAAAACTATAATGTATATTTGAAGTTCAACCCATTATCTAATCCATAATCATCGCGTATATATTCAGACTCTCACTGCACCACGACGGTCTTAATACATAATATTAAGGTAAATTCATCTCAATCTGTCGCCAGACATTTGTTAAGAAAAAAAGGCTAAGAACATTTTTGGTACTCATTAAATATGTAGAAGACATCTGTCCCATTCTCTGATGAATACCTCAAGGTCGTAAGTCATACTTTCATATTCCACTGAATAGAAATAGAGCAGCCATCGCTAGTCTAAGAACATGTGTATTTTACTCTTATATGTATATAGGTTTTTATCGGTATTCTGATATAAAACTTGTCTTGCTAATATCTCGATGGCTGTATGAGTAGGTCATTGGTAATTTTTCATAACATTTTTTAAAGATTTTTCTATTCTGTTTTTGAATAAAATATTTTAAGATTCAGTAACTTAAAGGCCAGTTTTAACGCGGCACAGGGGCACAAGCGTGTGACCGTAAATAAGTACGGTTGTGGAATCGGTTCCCACTTGAGGTAGAGATGATATGAGAGATATTTAATTTAATTTCTTTTTCTTGTTTCTTTTAATTTCTTTTTCTTTCTTCTCTTCATTTCTGTCTTTTAACAATTTTATTTTCTTTTTCTTCACGCTGGCAAAAAGGCAAAACGCAGCGTTTAGTTGTTTGACAGTTCGGCTAAAGTAGAGAATGGAAGCTAACGGATAATAGCTGACGGAGTGTCTTAACGTTAAGTTCCCTCTGCGTACTCTACAATGAAAAAAATAATAATAAACAAAACTTTCACTTGGTTTCAGTTAACAACCAAACCTCTATCATTCATTGCATCTAATAATTCATTCATCTTTTCTTCCATCCCTCCTCTTACATTCCACGTAGTTATTTGTAGCTCCGTCCTCTACCTTCATCGTTCCAGACACGGCATGTTGGATGCCGATCCCCAATGCAGCACTCGCCGACACTTCAAATACCAGTGGGGACGCACTGGTGCGCATCGTTTTGGGGGGACGCCCTGAGTTCTCGTGAGTTGCACGTGGCGGACGCAAGTAATAGGGCAGCTAATATCTGCTCTCCGATCTACGTTTTCCTCCAGATTTTTGAGACATTGCATGTAGAATTGCGGAACTCAACGCCGCAGTTTCTCTTGTTACGAGAGCGACGAAATAGTGTAACAACTAATGAACATGTCAGTCTAACACTTAACACTTGCACAGCTTGCATTTCGTAGGTTAGACAAAGGAAATTTCAAATTCAAGAGTAATTTAGGCAAACCACTATATTGGCCTATTCCGCCTATACGAGCGTTAAATTGCAGCTTGTATGTTTGTACATCCCATTTGCATATAAATGAATTGGAAATTTAATATAAATTAATATAGTTATAAGGAAGACTGGACGATTAGGTTATTTTTGTATATAAAACATAAAAATTTAAAAATGCGTGATGACAAAAAAAGAATAAAAAGATCCATTTTCCACCACCCATTTTTATTAATCAATTTTATTTACATTAAATGAGGCCGTCGCGACACAGGGTCACAAGCGTGGCCCTATTTTCAGTAGAAAGACAGAAACGAACCCATAACCTAGCTTAAGTTATGGGTTCGTTTCCATCGTGGTGAAATTTAATATTTTCATAAAAAGAAGATTGAGTTCCACCTCCCAACAAACGCAATGTAATGGGGAATGGAGTGTTTTATCACTAAGTTCCCTCTGCCTATACTTTTATGTGTGGAATACAGCGTTAAGTTACCAAAAATACGTGGAAGACCTTACAGATATCGTAAACTCAAATAACTGAAACTTAAAATTATACAAGTATCGTATAGTATTTACAATGTAATCTCGTAATCAAAGCCGCGCCCGCATAACTCACTTTCCACCAATTAGGCAACGCGGTCTAGTCCCTTGAAAATTCTTTATACTGCTTCACACTGTATCCCGCATACAGCAGGGTAAACAGAGGGAACCTAGTGTTAACACTCCGCTGTAGTTTTCGAGTTTGTTGAGTGGCGAAACTCAACGCCGGACTTTTGCTTTGTTGCCATAGGGAATAAATGAAAATTAATAAATAATAATTATTAGCCTCCAGTGGGAATCGAAACCTAAAATTCGATTTTTTTCTTTTCTATATATGTCTTAACACTCTCCTCCCTTTGTATTTTAAACCCACTACCCATTGCTCTAGTCAGAGTCTCACCACTATATTTATTAAAAAGCAGAATATTTTTTTAAATACTGTATAATTTATGTGCTTACAAAATATAAATATGGGTCTCAAATTCCACGAGGCCTTCGTTAACTTATTCAATTAGCCGACGATACGCGCGTGCTTTGCATCGAATACTTTGTTAATAAGATTAATTACGTAAATATTTTTAAGTCAGGATAAGCAGCTAAAATGTAGAGCAGATAAAATCAGCTTCATGCTGTACCCCGCATACATCAGGGTAGGCAGAAGGAACGTAGTGTTTAGATACTCTGTTCCCTACTTTCCACCGAATTTATTGAAGCATTGCGTGTTGGCTTAATGCGCTACTTTTGCCTTGATACCAGAGCGAAGAAATTAAAAATTAATAAATAATAGTTCATTCCCTCCAATGGAGATCGAGCCCACAAACTTCGCGTTACATTCACACGCTTATTCCCCTGCGCCACGACGGCGTCTAAAGAGTAGAACAAATTTTATGTATTTCGAAAAAACTGGCGGGATCAGTCTAATTTCCCACGTCATACTTGTTAAGTTGATCTCGCATAAAGGTTATAATTAAAATACAAAATACTAGTCGTAGACGCAGTTTCGCCCGCTTAAATTTATTATTATATTATAGCCAAATTATATACAAAATCTACATAAATTGTAGTCTTTATGATATTCTGATATATAAACTATATTACTATTAAGTTTTATTGAAATCTGTTCAGTAATTTTTGCGTGAGAGTGGAACAAACATTTATCCTCACAGACATTTAAAATTACTAGGATTGTTATTTCATCTGTCTAGAAAGTCCAGTCAAGTGCGGCGTTAAGTTCCGGAACTGAATTTAATAGGGGACATAGACTGTCTTATCTTTTCTCTCTATCTATTCCGCTAAATTTCGCAAATGGGCATATACAACAAAATATTTAAATATTTAATTGTTAACCTTGTATCCAAGTCTCGTCGTTTAATTTTCAACTAATTTGGCTAAAATGAGTTAACAAGTACGTTTACAGAAAGTTGGTTTAAATGTGAACGAGAAAGGCGAAATTATATATATGAGTGAGTTTCGTACTATTTTGGCTTTTATTATTTGAATTTAATTAATTTAAATGTTAAATGTTAAATGCTGTATACCTACATTGTGGTTACAGGTTCTTTTCTCTGAACAAGGTATATTTTTTCCGTAAGCCTATATAGGTAAACTATTTATTTTTACTTATAATAAAGAAAGAGTAAAATAGGAAGTATCTTGGGTGAAACCCGCTAATTTATTTAGTAAGGTAAAGTACTCATTGCTACTTTTTCATCTTCTAAATTTCTTCTCTCCCGCCGAAAATCAAAACATTTTTGGAGTAGCGTAACTCAACGCCGCGATTTTCGATTAAAGTAAAAAAAAAATTCTTTTACTGGGTGGATATCGAATTCATTTCCACTGCGACAAGGCTTTTTAAAAATAATTCGTACCTTAGAATACATCAGACTCAAAGGCAGGCTCATCGCTGTAGACAATATCCATACAAAGACGATCTTAATCGTCACACGTTTCCTCGTTTTATTTCTTCCAAGCCTCATCGGGTATTTTCACGACAGGTACCTAGAAACAAAACGTGTAAGATTATTTTATATGCTGCTTATTTTAAAAAGGTTATATAAAAAATATTAATTTATATTGTATTATTATCTCTATTTTCGTTTTAGCTTTACGCTGTATCCCGCACATAGCGGGATACGCAGTGGGGACATGGGAACCTAGTACTTAGATTTCGACTCCGTTTCTCATTTTCCGACCAATTTCGGAGGCATTGCGTGTTGAGTGGTGGAACTCATTAAAACTCTTCACTTGGTTACCAGAGCGAATCAACCCCACAACGTTTTATGTCGTTCACACGCTTGTGCCCCTCTGCCACGACTGGTCTCAAATAATAAAATCATAAGAAGAAAAATTAACGATGTTTTTAACACTAACACCTTTAAATAAAGTTGAGAACGTTTAACTCAATTCGTTACAAGTAAGTAATTTCGCTGAGAAGATCGGATATCCCGCGGGAAATTTGATACTGTCGTGAAAACTGAAGGCAATTTAACAGCGTATGTGATCTCGAAATATGAAATTGAAAGAAACGAGATGAAGTCGATGTTTTTCTATTCATCTTAGGATGAGATCACTTGATTATTAAAAACATCAATGGTTAAGGCACTACATGCCTAGACTAAGTTAAATAATAAAAAAAAACTATATTTTCTAGGGCCTCTTTAATTTTATTTTATTCAGCTTCACGCTGCATCTATAAACAGCATGAAGCTGCTATCAGGATGGATAGAGGGGGGAGCCTGGGAAAATAGGTTCAAGACAATCCATTTCCATTAAAACACTGCCGTTCACTCAAGTCAAGGTAGCGAGAAAATTAAAATATAAATATGTTATTTCCCAGGAATTGAACCAACAACTTCTGAGTGGGATTCGAATCCACAACCTTCGTGCGTACCGTCAGACTTGTGTTCTTGCGCCATGACGTATCGAGTGAATATAAAACAAAACGAGAGTCTAATGATAAGTAACTTTACAGTTCTCGTCGTAGCATAAAAGCGTATTGAGGGGCAAAATTTCATACCAAACTGTTCCTATGTATGCTAGGTTTCCTCATTTTGGTCTCCACTTTTGAGTCGGATTGGAGACAAATATTCGTATAATCCTTGCCCTGAATGAAAATTGAACCCACATCCATCGTGCTTCCAATCAAACGCTGTTTCATTGGACTACGATAGCGTTAAGTAACGAAATCTAATATAAGAACTATATTAGATATTTTAAGCTCAATTATGTCCATCGTAATTTTATCGATTATACAGTAACTTCGCACATATGAGACCCGTGTTTCTAATAGTTACTTTTAACCCTCCAAATTATACCAAATAAATATTTTCAAAGTAGGAGAGTAGAGATTAAAGTAATATATAATTATATTTTCTTCTTACTCACCTGTCCTCGCTGATAGTACAAAGATGCATAATGGAGGCCGTGCAGAGGAGGACGTCAAGGCAAATCCAAGTGAGGCAATAAACTGCTGGCAGTGGAAAGTATCCTGGGAGGAAATAAAACGTTATATCACTATATATAAAGTATTGATTTTTTCGAAGACGTGATGGAGCAGTGGCACACGGTCAATACGCAACGTTTATGGGTTCGAATCCTACTAAGGGAAAATATTTTCTCGCTGAGTAAGATATAACACGGCGTTGAGATCTACCATTCAATATTCAATCCCTCGAAAACTACGCAGTCAGTGAGGAGAAAAGTATCCCACAACTAGTTTCACTCTGCCTACCTCAGCAAAATCTGGGATAACTAAACTCAACATTAATCCTGCCACTCAATACGAAATGACTTGAAAATTGTGTGAACTTTCTTCTGCCCACGCCGTTATACGCGGGATAGAGCGTGAATCCAACTAGAACTACAAAAAATATACCCTCTAACCAATGTCGTAGCTAATGATCTTCTATTTATAGAAGAAGGTACATCGTCATTAGTGTCACATATCAAATTCATTAAAATACAGTAAGGGCCAAATATTTATCTATAGCCTATTAAAATACATGATTTTCAATAAAAGCTGTTATATTTATAACCGTTTTGATGGTGTATGACAGTTTGTTATTTTTTACAGGTGGGACGTGGGTTCAATTGTTTTTGAGATTGACATTTTTTATTGATTTTTATATAGATTAACTATGTAACTATCTTTTTAGCTTCACGCTATATCTCGTACAAAGCAGGGAAGGCAGAGGTAACCTGGGGACCTAGTGTTAAGACACTCCGTTCTTATTAAAACAATTTTCCTCTTTCCACCGAATTCTGGAGGTATTGTATGTAAAGTGGCGGACCTCACATCGCAGTTGCATCGCTACAGATGCGGAAACAAAAATATTGATTATTTCATAAAAAATATTATAACATTATGTAAAAGTAAATTTAAGTTCAACGTCTGATTGTAAGCTTTACGATTGTGGTTCGATTTCTATTACTGGTAACTAGACAAACCGTTAAACCGTCTGGGTCTACCCTGTTAATGGGTACGGTAAAAAAATATTCCCCTAAGCTCGCATCGAACCTACAACGATCGTGCGCCACTGAAGACACTATACCGCTGCGCAACAATTGTTTCAGCAAATTAAGGAAATCCAATTACACGAAACTGCCATATCCAAAAATATTCAAATTGTGACAGAACATAAAATATTATGATAAACATTCAAGTTATTTCGAGATCGAGTTATGGAAATTCTTATTGTCTTTACAATATGATTAAACCGTATATTATATGTATAATGTATGTAATTTAATTTCAATAATGTTTTACTTCTTCGGTAAACAATTTTTACATACAATAAATTTAAGTTTAATTTTAAACAGTTTTAAAATATGGGTCCAGATTTACTAATAATATTACTCCCTACCCACCTTACAAGCTCCCATATAAGCTTCGAAAAATATAATTCAAAGATAATTAAAATTTCCTTTTATTACACTTAAATATGATTAAGCCGTATACTACAAATTTAATTTTAATATACTATAATGTTTTACTTCTTTGGTAGACAATTTTTACATACAATAAATTTAAGTTTAATTTTAAACAGTTTTAAAATATGGGTCCAGATTTATTATTAATATTACTCCCTACCCACCTTACAAGCTCCCATATAAGCGTCGAAAAATATAATTGAAAGATAATTGTATTTCTTTATATTACACAAATTATATTTAATAAAACTTTTCCACGTCAATCACAGCGGTGCTTCAACCGCAGCTGCTGGAACTCGAAGCTCCAATAAGTTAAATACAAGTGCAAAAAGTCTTACAAAGTTACTTATTAAATTACTAAGAATACTTTACAAAGTTAAATAACACATTATTTTAAGTAATTGATGCAATTAATGATATGAGGAATTTGTGTATTTTTATGTCTTTTTCAATAGTATATTTTTTATTAAGAAAGTTTTTAATATTTCTTAAAAAAAAATTTTTTAATAATAGCTTCACGGTACATCTTTCCTATATAGTAGGGTAGGTCTTCTGGCTAGAGGAAACCTAGTGATAACCCTTCGCCATTAACCGACCAATTTTCGACACTTGGCGTGATTATTGGCGGAACTCAATGCTACATTTTCTCATTGATTGCCAATGTAAATATTTAAAAAAAACAAATCAGCTTCACGCTGTATTCCGCACACAGCAGGATAGGTAAAGGGAACCTAGTGTTAAGACACTCCGTTTCCCACTTTCTGCCAAATTCTGGAGGCATTGCGTGGTGAGGGGCAGAACTCATTGCCGCGCAATGCCTCGACACCAGCGCGAAGAAATGAAAATATAGGTGTAAATAAATATTTCCCTTCCTCGAGTGGGTATCGAACCCACGACCGTCGTGTTACACACCTTTTTGCCGCTGTGCCACGACGGCTTAAAATATGTAAATATTTATTGAACAATAAAAAATACTAATCTTTTATTTTATTATTAGCGCTATAGTTAAAATTCACAACACAGTCGTACCTCTACAAATTTATTTGTGTTTATTAAGATTTCCCGCTCTTTATTTCGTCACAATATAGATTTTAATTTTTTTGTCAGTTAACAGTTATCACAAAAATCAAAGAAAAAGAAGCAAAAGTAAAATCTTTAATCACTCTTCAGACAAAAGGCATCTCGTTAATGAAAAGGTTGGAACGTTATTCATTAAGCTATCCGATTGGGATTTTGTAGACGAACGCTCTGATTGGGATTTATGACATGATTACAATGTTTAACATTGGTTTTATACAACGGTATTGCGCATGACGCAATGTCACGGTAGACCTAATTGAATATGGGGTTTGAAATATATTCAAAAGATTAAGAAATTGTTTGAAAAATAAAATATATTCGGAAGTCAACGATGGAAGGTCAGTATTTCCTGCTAGGCCAACGTGATGATGAGAGAGTGAAGGAGGCTGGAAATCTTATATAGCAATTTATTTGTAACAAACTATGTTTGAACACCCACAAATTCTCATATATACATGGGAGCGAATGGAAGGGAAAAGTATGATTATTTATGAACTATTGGGCGTGTTTCTTTTTTGAGCCTTATACAGTCGGTTTTTAGTTTTTTTTTCAGCTTCACGCTGTATTCTGCATGTAGGACAGTATAGGCAGATTAAACTTAGTGTTAAGACACTTCGCTCCCCACATTCCGCGAAATTCTGGAGCCATAATATTAATTGTTCAGAAGCAATTAACGCTTCCTGATCAATTGTATTACTCTATCAAACTGTAGGTAGTTGATCTACGAATTAATTCCAAACCTTGTTATCTCACTAGTAGTAACTCATCAGTCTATATTATGATATGTTAATGTAATCATACGTGATGAAGTAATTTGCCTCGCGTTCTACTTGCTTCGTAAGTCAAAGATTGAATTTAGTTCATTCGTGAAGCTTGTGGTATAGAGAAATAATTATACATTAGGAATATTTGAGAATATTTCGCCTGTTATTTCACTTTTCTTAAATTGATAGTGAAAAGATTTTTTTTTTATTTGTATACATTACTTTTTCACTGTATTTTGTGAAATGTGTACAGAGAATTTAGATGCAAATAGTGTAAACACTCCGTTCTTCTATTTTTAATCCATTTTGGTATTTAGTGACCAATTCTCAAATTGTACTTTATAGGGTTTTGCACAATATGATGCTTTATTTAAAACAAATATTTCTGTAGGCATAATTGTTCTACATGAAATCGCTGAGCTTACTTGTGCTTTAATTATTGTTTTGTAACGTTTAGTTCTTTTTTAAGCACAATCGAAGAATTATAATTTTTATACTCAGCCTGAGACTTGTGCTTATTTAAAGACAGTGAAATCATGGCGTGGTCTAACATAGGGCTTGCTCCTTTTTAACAAAAGAACTGAATAAAAATTATTTAGTAATACGAGCCCTTTAATTTATTTGTATTTCTGTTAATAAATACAAATTTAATTTTAGTTACTTAAACTAGCTCGGCTCTAACCTATGAACAACTTAGCAATGTTCGTCCAGCATCTCCATGTCTTTGTTAGGAACTATCCATGTCCATTACAATTGCAAATATCTCGTAATTGTTGGCCACTTGGGTGTTCAGTTTGTTAGCATCTGGTAACGAACTGCTGTATTCTATTGCTATTTGTTGTTGTTGTACTGAAATTTAAGTTTATGCATTGTAGTAGAGAAGGAGGATGGGCCATGCCCAGTTTAGAATAGTCTTGTATTTACTCCAGAAATTTAACTTACTATAAATTAAAAAGTTCAAACGAATACCTTTACTAAAAATAAAATTACTTAAGTTGAACACGCGATGTCAACATTGGGGGAATATGGAGAAAGCAATGTCTCATTAACAGGTTTCCTTTTCTGACGTAAAGCTAAAAAAACATATTTGGATAAAAATCTCTCCGTTTTCTACGTCAAATCAGAAGTGACAAATGAACTTTAAGAGTATGCGGCTGAAAATGGGGAAAGGTTATTTTTTTTTTCGACCAAGAGGTTAATGCCTTTAGCCCTATTGTCTTTTACAGCGACTCAAACTCCGGGCTTGCGGCCGTGTGCAGGATATAGCGTAAAGCTGAAAGACCTAAAAAAATTTTATTTGATTAGAAAGCTCTCCGTTCTCTACTTCAAAGTACAAATGACAAATGAAATTCAATAGGAACCCTTATATAAAACCAAAAGGTTTTTTACAGATGTGACATAAAACATGCGAAAGACGAGTTTAGCGTAGCGTCGATCATTTATTTGGCTCACCCTAATGTCAGTAGCATTGTGGCCCCAGCCGAGGCGTTATTAATGCCTTCTACCTTATTACGTCTTTCTTTAACTATGGAAACATAAACACCTATGGTATTTATGTGTTTATTTTATTTGTTGTTTTTTCTTTAGTTTCACGCTGTATCCTTGAAATAGCAGCAGTAGGCAGAGGGAACCTAATGCTTCGTTTCTTATTTTCTGTCGAATTCGTGAGGCACTGCGTGTTGAATGGTGGAATTCAACACCGCTCTTTATCTCGACGACTAAACCTTAACCCACTCAAGGGTGGCGCTTTGCCTTGTTACAAGAGCGACGATATGAAAATATTAATTATTTCCCGTATAATCGAACACACACATATGAAAATATTAATTATTTCCCTTGTGCCTCTGCGCCACGACTGGCCTCAACAACAATAATAAAAACACAACGATATCTCATATACGGAGATACACACAACACAAATCTTTACGCAAAATATAATCAAAGCGCGCTCTAATTTAATTCAATGTCACTGGTGACAATTAGGGCGAGCTTGATTAACGAGCCGCGGCTTTGCGGCGGGTGGCACACGACAGTGTTTGCGATTCGGCTAAACGCGTTGGCGTGTCACAGTATAAAACTACCTGGCTATTTTAAATAAACGTGCCATCAAGTATCTATATGATATAATGGTTGTGGGTTCGATTCCCATTTAGAGGAAATGGGGTAAATTCATTGAGTTTCGTCAGTCAACACGCAATGGCTTGGAATTGGGTGAAAAGAAGTGTGTTAATGGAAAGGGAATGTTTGAATAAACCTAGTGGTTTACAAGTCCTCTCTGTCTACTCGGCCCTGCTACATGCAGGATACAGCGTGAAACTTAAAAAAAAATTTTTTTTCGGTTGCGGCTTAGATGTAGGCTTAGGTCTCATAAATACGAATTTTCACGTAGTGAATGAATTAAACTTTAAAAGAGAGTCGTTTTGCCCCTGCACCATGACTCCCACATTCTCTTATTATTACTAAGTTATATTAATATATTCCCTCTGCCTATCCTGCCGTGTGCGGGATAAAGCGTGAATCTGATTTTGTTTTTAATGTTAATATAATTCTAAGTATAAGAACAACACTTTAAAATAAATTAATTGAATGAATGAAAGAATTTGTCAACACCAAAGAAGTTTATTAAGCTAATCAATCTTACACAATTCATAATTAAAATACGAAATATTACTTCGCGAAGAAAATACGAAGCCTAAGGGCAAAATTTGTTCACCTGAAGTGAATCGCGTTTAGAACTGTTACAGTCTTAACAAAGTAATTTGTGCGTTCATTAGAAATTTTATTGCTTTTAAAAGTTTAAATGAAGTAAAGCAATCGGGTGGAAGTTGATAAAAAGTTAATATTATACGAGAACAGCCAGTCGTGGCGTGGCACAAGCGTGGGACTTTAAGCGCGACTCGGTCGTGGGTTCAATTTCCACTCGAGGAAATAATGAATATTGTCTTTTTCTATTAGCCATTCAATACGCAATGCCTCCAGAATTCGGTGGAAAGTGGAAAACGGAGTGTCTTAACACTAAGTCTCCCTCTGCCCACCCTGCTGAGTGTACATGGTACAGCGTGAAGCTGACCTTTAAGCTTGCATTCAGTCGGTGATGCTCCACGACTTAACGCGCAGTTAAGTAACACAATGATAAAATAATACTAGAAATCTCTTCATAATTTTTTTGCAAGGTGAGACATCATTATTACACCAATGAGTGTTGTAGAGTGGTAAATAAATGTATCAAATCATTGATTCAAGTGACAATTATTTGATTTTATTGTCAGATGCTTGAAACCTCTTACAACTTCGTTTGATTATTCGATATAACATAATTGTCTCATAATTTCTTCTCTAATCTTTGGATTTTGAGTAATTACCAAATTGAATTATTATTACCATAAGTTAATTAAGTTGAACTTATAAACTATAAAAATACTGCTTAAGTATAAGCTAAGTAACTTGACACTAGGAATGACATTTAAAAATATAATTTCTAGGACCGTACTTAGTAAAATTATAAAGAACTTTAATTTTATTATTATCATTTTCTCCCTTAAAGTACAAAACAATGTTGCAGCGTTGAGTTTCACCACTTTCTAACACAAGCCTCACTCAAAAGAAACATTCAGTTCGAAACGTAAGCACAATTATTTACCACTCACCTCTTACTAACGTCAATATTCCCACTGGCATCACCAAATATAGCGACAAGCAGATCAGTCATCGCCAGCGACATCAAAAAGTAATTCGTCACATTCTGCAATCTCCTCTCCAAGTATATGGCCAAGCAGACCAAGACGTTACCAGCCGCCGTGCACACAACCAGCATCAACGCTACCAAGTCCCACCAATTATTCACTAGTCCTATTTCTGTACTATCTGTTCTATTTCCTTCTGTTTCATTAAATATTTCTATCAATTCTTTTTTTGTATAGTTAAGATCCAATGTAAAATTTATATTACTAATGAAAGGGTGGTCGTGTTCCTTATCATTCATTGTGAGGTGCTTTTCGTAAACCTCTAGCCAATTTCATTTTTGTTTCGCATTTCATCTTATTTCGTAAATATGGTAAATGTTGTTACGGGGATCCATTTTTCTTCAATTACAATTTATTCTGCTCTTAGTGACCATCTGTAAAGAAATTATACATCTTTATTATTTTATAGAAATGAATTCAATAAGAAGGATTAATAGTGATATAACAACTATTGAATGTAAGATATTGAAAAATTTCAAATCTGAAGCATTTAAGGCCGTCGTAGATCAAGAGAGTGACTGTAAGCATAACAATTCTGAGTATTCCCACCCAGGGGGGAGCAATATTTAATATTTTCATTTCCTTAGCAGTAGCAAGGCAAAGCGCAATGTTGGGTTTCACTGTATTCAATGTACAATGTCTTGAGAGGTAAATGGGCAACGGAAGTGTCTTAATGAGACAGTGTGAGAAAATAAAACTATAGTAGGAATTGAACCAACAACGGTCGCGTATACAGTCACACCGATATGACGCTGCACCACAACTGCCTCAATGAAAAAGGAAATAAATATAATAAAATTAACAATAAGTTCAGGGCCAGTCGTGGGGCAGGGTCACAAAGTGTGACTGTAAAATCGACTGGTTGTGGGTTCGATCCCCACTAGAAGAAATGAAATATTTACTTAAATTTACATTTCCATTACTTTGTTCTGGAGTCGACGTAAAGCGTGGCATTAAGTTTCGCCACTCAACAAGCAATGCCTCTAGAATTAGGCAGAAAGTGGGAACGAAGTGTCTTAGTACTACGTTCCCTCTGCTTATTCAGTTGTGTGCGGGATACAGTGTGAATCTGATTTATTTTTTAAAAATTAAGTTAACTCAATCAAAACATTGGAATAAATATTTTTCTTCATTTTAAATATAACGCTTTATTATAACTAAATTGAGTATATGGATCCTTTACTTGATTCCATAAATAAATGTTTACCTAGAAAGTTTTATTTATACCCTGATTAGATTCTTTATAAACTCAAACAGTTATCGTAGCAAGGCTCGTCATAACAACGTTTAATGTATAACATTTTATATTACTAGGGACTACTTTCAGATGGAAAATGTATTTATTTAAATAGTTTCTGATTGTGAATGAGATGAGAAGATGTGTGGGGTTGATGAGTTAGGGGTTATGAAGATATATTTTTTAATTTATTTGCTCTCGTAACGAGACAAAGATTTTCGGAGAGTGTGAGAAGGAAAAGAGTTCACTCAACTGGGAGAAGAGGGAAGGAGGGGGAATTGAGGTCGGTGTTCTTAAACTTCCTTCTGGCATTCTATTCCAACATGGAATATGCAAGATAGAGTGTGAGCTGAAAAGACGGTAATGTGAAATAATAAAGGTGAATAGTATTTCAACAGCCAAAGACCAGAGGTCAGTTGTGGTAGTAGGAAACAAGCGTGTAACTATAAACCCGATAAGTTTTGTATTCAATTCCGACTCGAAGAATATTACATATTTCATATTTTAATTTCTTCGCTCTTGTGTCGTTACACAGCGGCGTTGAGTTCCACCACCTAACATGCAATACCTCCAGAATTCCGCGGAAATTGAGAAGTGGAGTATCGTAATATTAAGCTCCCTCTGCCTACCCTGCTGTGTGCGGGATACAGCGGGAAGCTAAAAAAGAAATCGTCTTAACAAAACCGCTTTGGTCAATCTCTTTTATAGCATAAAAGAAATGAAAATTAACTACATCGATAGCCCAGGACGTGTTCTGAGTACACGATTATACACACGAGTACTACCTAATGTCATAAAAGTCAAGTGTTTTCATTCAACACACGACCCACGTTGTACACGTGTACCGATCTTTAGGGGTCTCGGTAAGTATTTCTCCGATTATTTATGAATGACAGTACGGTTTTCTTGTTAAGGACTGATTATTTTATATTGATTACTTAATAAAATTAGATTACAGATTAATTAACATACATAATTAGGCCGAAAATAATAGTGAGGTTGTGGTAGGGCAGGGGGACAAGTATGCGACTAAGCGATACAGTTGTGGGTTCGATTCGTACTCAGGGGAATAAAATGTTCAATATTTTCATTTCTTCGCTCTGGTAACAACTTTTCGAAAACTCGACTGAAAGTGGAATACAGTAGTCATTTAATGAGAACGGTCTTAGTACAAAGTTCCCAGTGTCTCTCTGCCCATCCTGCTTTGTGTGGGGTATAGTGTAAAGCTATCCATCCATTCTCCATTTTTAATAATAAAAATTCTGAATGAAAGCATTTACTGGTTTGTTACAGTACCATACTTCAACCACCTAAATAATTCAAGTAAATACCAGTAGGTTAATGTTAATACGTTTTTAATAGTAAATTCTTTTTTAATATTATTTTTATTCATTTTATTTAATAAATTTAAATGAAGATTAACGTTTAAACACGTACATCCCTAGCAGAATTTCCATATGGCGTAACTCTTTCCGTCCAATAATCACCAGTTCCGGCTAAAAGCTAACAAAACCCAAGTAATTATTATAAATATTTTCAACAGAACACTCTGTATAAACAAATAAAGGCAAACAAACGGAAAATCCCCTCTTTTATTCGAAGAATATTCACGTATTATATACAAAATAAACAGCGTCCGACCAAATTTAATAAAGATAAATGAAGATTTCATGAATCTGACGTAACCTTAAATACGTAAAAAGGTATTCTAAAACCTTTTAAATTCTAAATATATTTTCGACGATTTCAGCGAGATAAGGGAATGCGGCGGAAATGACTACTGTAAATTATTTTTACATCCCCTAGCACGCGAACATCGGATGAGACAGCGACAAAAGAAATTGTAATGTTTCACTGTCTCATATATACTTCATTATAGTTTTTTTTCTTATTGCAAAAGGAACACGGAGATCTAGTGTAAAGACACTGTCATTAAAATATTTCCGTTCCCTGCTTTTCGACATACTGCGTGGAATAGCCTTTGTGTCAGCGCGAAGAAATTAAAATATTACTAAATAATAATTCATTCGCCCAAGTTAAGTCGGAAAAGACATCGATCACGATGCCCGTAGCCGGATAAGTAGGCCAAATGGCGGGCGGTCACTCGTGGATCGCAGGATACCATTCAAACTCAAGGGTCTAATATACAAAAAGCATCATTTGACCGATTCTTTTATACGGCAGCGAATGATGACCAGCACTATCTCGGCACACTCAGGAGCTTCACGTTACGAAAAGGAAGATGCTGATATTCACCATATGTGGCGTAACTCGGTCTGAGCGCATACGTAATACATTCATTAAAAGTAGTGGAGTTCGTGACGTAGTGGATAAGCTCCAAGAGCGTCGCCCGAGATAGTTTGGAAACGTTACGCGTTGGCCTAGGAACTATTTCAAATACAAGAGGCTTGCTATATCAGTCTCTGATGTGAGAGCTTTCGGACGCCCAAGGAAGCGCTGGTTGGATATCGTGATGCAGGACATAAGAATGGCCTAACCACCGAGGACGCTAAAGATTATGCTTAATGCAACCTACTCCAGATTGAGTAGGCAATAACTGGGATTAATACTAAAGAAGAAGACTTTATTCTCTTGAGCGAGGATCGAACCCAACGACCGCAATGACCTTGATCTCAACCAATCAAACAAAATCTGGTAATGCTTTCAAAGGAGCAACTCTACCATGCTTCTATTTAAGCTACAATTGTCTCCTAAACTTTATAATAATCCAATTAGATATCGACTGTTGAAACTCTTGGAATGTTGTTCAATAAGCCTAATTAACGTCCCGTTTCCCTAATTGCGAAACTTGTGATAAAGTTTTAATCGGTCTCAACATATTGGGCCAATTTCATTTTATATCAATGGAACTGTGATTTTAACTAGCTAAGGTAACTCCTGAAAATTGCTCTTCATCATTATATCCTGTATTATTTGGGATAAAATATGACTGCTGTGGCACGATGGGATTGTGCCTGAATGTTAGCACGACGGTCAATGGTTTTCCTCTTCGACAAGGCAAAGAGCGACGTTGTACTCCGTCATTTTATACGCAATCATATCTCAGATTGGGCTGAAAACGTAGAAAATAATGTTTAACATTAGGCTGTTTCTGTCTTTATGTGATTTTTTATAGCTTCACGTTTTATTCCGCACATAAGGTAGGCAGAAAGGAGCCAGAGAACTCAGTATTAAGCCACTCTGCTCCCATTAAGATACCTCCGTTCCCTACTTTCCACGGAATTATGCTTCTGCCAGAGTGGTACAATGAAAATATTTCATTTCATCAAGTGAACATCGAATCCGCAAACTACCGCGTGGACGTCGCACGCTTCTGCCCATATATCAGGCTCTAGATGTAAAATAAAACGTAAAAGTCTGTTACTTTAAACTACATACTACACATACCATAAAACAAGCCACTAAGTCTCAAAGCTCTAATTAAGACTTACAAAGTATACTTGCAAGTGAAATATGGCAGCTGAAGTACCCTTCACCACATTGGCATTCGTTTCTTGTGATAAACTACACGTCTTGGGAAGTAAAAAAAAATGCTTTTGAACAGAAATTTGAACGTTGTTCAAAGTTTCTAACGCTAATACGTTAACGACGACTTGTGAGAAACGAGCATGTAAAAACCTTCCTTATATGGAGGGATTTGGTTGAATTTTGATTTAAATATATATTTTGGTGGTAAGATTGTAATTTTAATCTTAATTTAGCTATGATCTTACAATATTAATCCATTTAAAGCCAAACATAGGAGAACATCCGATATTATAGGTTCGATTCCTACTTTGGACAATGACGTATTTATTATTAACAGATTTAAAGTGTTATTCTACACTTGGGAAACAAAAATACTTATTGAACCATACGTTCCCGTATGGTTCAATAAGTATTTGGCTCAGTAGTGAGAGCGCGTGGTCGGTTTCCAGGAGGCGCGGGTTCGAGTCCGTTCAAATTTTTATACGTTTTCTTAATAATCAATGAGTTATTTTTTCTTTGTTTTTTGTATACAAATTTCTTAATATTGAAAACTAATTACATAATGAAGTTTATAATTTCCACAATAATTTTGTACTGAGAAGGGATAAATAAATATATATAAGGGATAAGTATATTTATTTTGAGTAAGCGTGACCTGTGTTACTTGAATTTTGATTTGCATATATTTTAATGTGACCTTACAATATTAATCCATTTAAGGCCAAGCATTAACAATAACCTATATTATGGGCCTGATTCCTACCCGGGCGAATAAGCTATTTTCTCTTTAATATAAAATTTAAAAAATTAAATCAGCTTCACGCTGTATCTTGCACACAGCTGGATAGGTAAAGGGTAGGTTTCCTCCGCCTACCCTGCTGTGTGCAGAACCCTTCGTTCTCTACTTTCTGTCAAATTCTGGAGGCATTGCGTGTTGAGTGGCGGAATATTACGCCGCGCTTTGCCTCAACACCAGAGTAAAGACAGTCACACCCTTGTGCAGCTGCACCACGACGGCCTTACTATAAATTCCTTAATACAAAAACTAATAACAAAATGAGGGCTATAGTGTCTTCAATAAGTTTTTATGATAAGGGATTTATATAGATATATTTGTTTTGAGTAGGCGTGACCTTTACTTAGATCGTTTGTGACTTTTGCAATGGAATCTCGGATATGCGACATACGTGATTTTAATATACATTAATATATCTATATATGTAATCAACTACAAAAAAAAAACAAAAAACTATTCTGCTCTACTAGTCAATTTTCTAAAGTCTATAGGGAGATCACAGAGAGGGCACAGTAAATAAGAGATAACGTTACATAATAGCAGAATTCATGTAAAAAAGGGAATCAGTTAGAATACTGCCTTCATTTATATAATAAAAACATTAACATTATATTCATAGCATTTCGGTATGAATAATTAATATTTTACAAATATAAAATAAATAAATCAGCTTCACGTATCCCTCACACAGCAGGGTAGGCAGAGGGAACCTAGTGCTTAGGACTCTCCATTCCCCTCTTTTCGCCTAATTCTGGGGGCATTGCGTGGCGGAACTCAATGCCGCCCTTTGCAACAACACCAGAGTGAAGAAACGGAGATATAAATGTAATTTTCTTATTGTATTATGTTTAATTTTAAATAATATTTTATTTTCTCGAGTGGGGCTCGAACCCATAACCAGTCGGCTTACAGTCATACTTTGTGTCCTTGTCCCACGACTTTCCATAAGATAACATATTTTACAAATATAGTATCTTATAGCTTAATATTGGTAAATCTAACATATTTACATAAAAAATTACAAAATAAACATTAAAAAAGTCATCAACCGTTTTGCCAATAAAAAAAACTGATTAAGTACGAGTCGAACTGACCCATCGAGGCTTCTGTACCAATTTCAGGATTCTAGGTCAACTCACTAACCTACGCGTAAAAAAAATAAGAATTTTATACTGGCACAGGATACCTATAGTCTAGTCTAGTCAACCTGTTAAGACAGTCCGTTTCTGCCAAATTCTGGAGCCATTGGATGTTGAGTGGCGGAACTCAACGCCACGCTTTGCCTCTACACCAGAGCGAAAAAATATAAATATAAATTTAAATAAATATTTCATTCCTTCTAGTGAGAGAATCGAATCCGCAACCAGTCGCGCTTACAGTCACACCTCGTGCCCCTGCGCCACGACTGGCCTCAGTGTATATTTCAATTAGCTATTATTATAACAATAGTTATTCTAACAAATTTAAACAATGAACAAGTATTTGAGTATTCATGTCGATCCGCCTATCCCATGTTTTTGAAATATTTTTAAAAACACTCAATAAATAAAAAAACTCAAACTTATTTGCAATTATTTTTTACTGTATTTGATCCAAACAATATGGTTGACATAAAAAGAAATCGTATTTTTTTCTATTTTATTGAATTGGTTGTAAAAGTTTAGAACAGCTTATTCAACATTTCCATTTTTTAATTTGTACGCTATATAGCTGGATAAAAAGGGGGTTATCTAATGTTAAAACACTCTGTTTTCCATTTTTTGAATATTTTTATAAATGTTTCTTAGCGTGCTTGAACCCAACTTTGCGCTTTATTTTATTATCAGAGCGAGGAAATGAAATTCATTAATTACCTCGAGTGGAAATCGAACCTACAATTGATGACTTAAATTTTGATAAAAAACCATTCATTATAAAAGGGATAAAATACCTAACGAAAGTTATTATACCAATTACATTTCGTCGTACAGCCTTAATTTTTCTTGTTTTCAAAAAAAAACAATATGTAAAACTAATAATTTGAAATTCCTTGAACCTCAATAAAATTATATTTTTCTGAGGAAAAATGATGCACGATCGTGGTGTAATGAAACATTCAGATTTTCCTGGTATTTTTCATTAATATTTTGAAAAAATATTTCAAAATCGTCTATTGTATTTCTATATATATATTATATAATTTTTTTTTTGAATATGTAATATGTTTTATATTAGATTTATTTAATCTGTAGTGAGGCCGTTGTGACACAGCTTAGAAACCCATTCAGGAAAATAGTTTAAAAAAACTTTAAAACGCGCTTTTGTGAAAAAGATCCAATGAAAATCTATATAAGAACAATAAATTACGAGTATATTACAAATAGTGTCAAATTAATCTGATGTCCCAAAGTCGACGAAACGACGTTCGAAGTTTCTATTTTAAACATACATATATAGATCCATAGATGGATCGACTGCAGCTAATAAAACATAGATTTACGTCTTCTTCATTTAGAGATGAACCCGAGCGGGGAGAACGGAGACGAGAACGGGCGTCAGAGAGAACTGAGCGCCAAACGCTATGGTATCTACATACCTCTTTCGCCTCGTCCACTGGTCGATACCCGGGAGATTCTCATGATTTTTACGTGACCTTCCTCCAGTGTCATAATGTGTTTTCGAAAGTCAACCGACGTCTCTCCCTACCTCTCTTACCGCTCCCTTTTCCATCATAAATCTTTTTTGCCATTCTTACATCACTCACACTCATACTTCTTTATTCTCACTGTGACATCCTAGCTAGTTCCTGCCATTCTGTGTATCTCTTCATTGTGGATTCGATCAGCTCAGTTGACTTCGCTAATAATAACGTGTTAAAAATATTGATTCGTACAACTTAAGCTTTGATCTTCAAAGCAAGACTTACCAACTGGGGCAAACGTCAGGTCGCTATTACAATATCAAAAGTGATTACATCAACGGCTTACATAAAATTTGCTCGAAATTTCATGTTTAATTTAGTAGCCGTATAGCCTGCAATTAGGGCGGGGCTACACAGCTACCTACGGAGAATATTTTACTCTTGGAAACTAAGTAGGAAAATAGTGTTTAACGTGGAAATTGCGTATTTTTAATATAAAATTCTGAATTATTCAGTTGTTTCTTGTTAATTTCTTAATCATTTTGGGTACGTTTTATGATTTTATGCTAAAATAATATTTTTTACATACAGCCCCGCTCTTGTGAAGTAACAAAGTTGAGTGGCGGAACTCAACACTGCGTTACATGGAAAAAGAAGGATTAAATATTAATCCTCTCGAAATATAATAATAATAATTTTGAAAGATTGACTTAAAACATCATTTGGATATTGCTAAATATTACAAACATGCAAAAAGAAGGATTAAATATTAACCCTCTCGAGTGGGAATCGAACTCACAACTGTCTCATTTTGCAGAGTTCTGTGCCTATGCGCCACGACGGCCTCGAACCTATTCACTTTATTTATACAAGAACATATTCCACCATATACACTCTAAGCTCCAGGCATACAAAATTTCTTCCAAATAGTTTGAAACGTGCGTTGCTAACCTTACTTTATAGTAATAATTTTAGCCATATTTGGGAGCACGACCCTTTCAAAGTTGGCTTTGGTCCTTAGATTGTGACCGTTTCAACACTCCACCTATATGTAAGGTATATACACAAATTGTAAGGGACATATTTGGAATATACGTAATTGTTACGGCTTAAGCTAGTTAAGGAACTATACAAGACCATCGTGGTACAGTAGACAGCATTTACCTGCAAATACGATGGTTGTAGGTTCAATCAGCATTTGGGGAAATAATTTGTTTTGATTTCCTTGATCTGCTCAAACAAAGTCGTCAAGATATGTCATTCAACACGAAATATCTCAAATTCAGGCAAGTGACGGCTATGGGTTCGATTCCTACTCGGGGGTACGAAATGTTAAACGTTTTCCTTTTTTCGCTTTTGTCATGAGGCGAAGTACGGCTCCACCACTGAACACGTAACGCTTCAAGGTTCTCTCTGCATACCCTGCTATTTGTGGGATTCAGGGTGAAAATAAAAAAATATTTATTGAATTGTAATTAATAAAAAATCAAATTCAAATCGAAAGGATTCTATTATTTTATTTATTAACCTACTTGTCACTGACGATAAACACATGTTTCTACATCAACTGCTACAAGTGCTATAAATGTGTTCGAAGCAATAAATTATACAAGTCTAAACTCAAATGGTTTTCTTATAATCTCTGAAGAGTTTCACTATTCAAGTGCTAGTTCCAACATGATGTCAGCTCCATCATACCAATATTGTATTATCATCTAAGCTTCGTATAACTACCAAGTTTTATGATGATACAAATAAAGGAAAGAGATCATATAGATAGATCGAAAGATCTTATTACAAAGTTTTAAATCGATCTACCAAAAGTGTATTGAAAAAATAATGGTTAAATAAATAGAAAAAACGTTTAAGCAGAACACATTAAGAAGACGAATGTAAACAATACAGACCAACTCGATGATACCTTTATCTTATCCACATATAATTGCCAAGTTTGATCATTATACAACAATAAGAAATGTGAGTAATTAAGATTATTAGATTTTATTACAAAGTTACTTAGTTACAGTTCGACCTATAATAAAAGCGTGTTCAAACAAAAAAAAACAGCTGTATCCCGCACACAGCAGGGTGAGCAGAGGGAACCTAGCTTTCCCCACTTTCTGCCGAACTTTGGAGGCCGGGCTTTGCCTTGACACCACAGTGAATAAATGGAAATATAAACATAATAAATAGATAGATAAAATTCTTTATTGCACACTCTAAAGATACAATATATTAAATTCTTAACATAAAATGCACAAAGGCGGCCTTATCACTACAAGTGATCTCTTCCAGGCAACCAGGTTCCGGAAGGAT
>DWGR01000160.1:0-29957 GCA_018247715.1 Heliconius burneyi
CTTAATTTACGGCGTTGAGTTCCGCCACTCAACACGTGATGCCTCCAGAATTCGGCAGAAAGTGGGGAACGGAGTGTCTTAACACTCGATTCCCTCTGCCTACCTTGTTGTGTGCGGAATACAGCGTGAAGCCGATTGTCTCAATATTAGGGGCCTGAGCCTGTGCTCAGCATACACCGTGAAGCAATCAAAACTGGTTATAAATAAATATTATATATTTTGAATGGATTTCAAATAGGTTTTGAAGTGAATTTACTTTCAAACTCAATTTTAAAGGATCGCCATTTTGGATATTTAGAAGCATTGTAGGACTGGATATTCACGTACCTACACAAGATCAAATGGTTTCGTCAGCTGATAGTTAATTACATTAGAACTTGGTGAACCCAGCTATGTTGTGCAATTAGTGAACTACACGAGACATTGTATTGCCACTAATATTTGTTTTAACACCTATCGATTTATTTAAGGGTAACGGATCGGTGTCTGTATATGGAAGATATATTAGAAATAATATTATTGGGGCATTTATTAATGGCCTAAAAGAATGACTTTTCAATTTTCTTGTCTGTGCGTTTGTCCACGCTAATCTCAGAAATAGCTTAACCGATTTATGTCAGAGCGTATACGTTTTCTAAATAAAGATTTTTCTTGCCTGAGTGTGGCGGATTTAGTGACATTTATTATAACCACAATATTATGTGATAATTCTAATGCAAACAATAAGTTTTTTGACGTATTCAAAGAAAGAAAATATTTTTTAGAAAACGGGTACAAATTTGACCGTGAGATGATCGCGCACGTAATCAGAATTGAACGCCTGATATAATCTACAATACGAGTATACATTTAAAAGGACGAGTAATATGAAAAGTCATAAAGTCCATATGTAAAGTGTATGTATCACAGTTATGATTCGAATTATTTTTGATATATCGACGTCACCAATGGTATGACGTTCGTAAATTTTGTTGTCATAATTTTGAAACGACTTCCCTCGTTTAACAGCTCTTGTACAATAATTTGGTATTTACATTTAAAATTTCTATTAATGTGTTATTTTATTTAGCTCTCTGCATATATCATTGCAGGCAGTGAAAATGAAGATTATTATTATAACTTTATTTGTACACCACAGTAGGAATAAACATACACATACATATTAAAAACAAAATGCACAATAGGCGGTCTTATGGCTAAGTAGCCATCTCTTCCAGACAACCTTTAGAGCGAAAAGAAGCTGTCATAGTCATGAGCAGATAGGTAGGTGGTGATTATAATTAAAAATATGTATAATTAACAAAAAACCTTTACATATAGTTAAATACATAGTATAATATAATATAATACATAGACTATTAGATAAAACACAATTAAATATATAAGAAAGATAAATATTTACACACACATACACACAAATAGATACATACATGATTTACAATTTATACTATACTCAATGTCAACATAACCAATTTAAGATGTTATCATAAAGTGATGTCTCACAGCTTTTTTAAATGATAACAACGATCTTGCCTGCCGAATACTTAATGGTAAATTATTCCACAGTTTTATAGATATTGGTACTGTAAAGGACTGCTCGTATATTTTTGTCTTATGTGCGGGAATACCCAAGGTTAGATTGCGCAATGGTCTGACTTGATCCCCTGGTGATTTGATGAAAACAAATTTGTCCCTCAGATAAGAAGGGGCAGTAGGACTAAATAATACACAATACAAGTAGGCAAGAAGACGTAAATTCCGGCGACAACGTATAGAGAGCCACTTGAGCTTTGAGCGATACTGAGATACATGATCATATTTGCGGAGACTGAATATGAATCGAATAGATAGATTTTGAATTCGCTCAAGTTTGTTAAGTTGGTCCTCGGACAACTTGGTGAAGCTTACATCTGCATAATCAAAAATAGGTAATAACAGAGAATTTGCTAGCACAATTTTGATAGGTATGGGTAGCACAGATCGCAGGCGTCGCAATGATTTCAAAACCAAGAAAGTTTTTTTACTTATATGGTTAACATGTACTGACCATGACAGAGTTTGGTCAAAATACACATTAAAAAAGATTATTTATTTTTCTGGAAGGAATAGAAAACAATCGTTGTGTTTTTCTTATCTTTATTGGTATTGTCCATGTCTAGGTAAATAGTACATGGGTAAGTCCAGTCTAGTGTGAAATATGTGAGCAAATATAATAAAAACATTTTGAAAAAAAAAAAAAAAAATTAGTCCTATTCTTTTGACAAGAAAGGCAGAAAATTAAGATGCTAAATTTTACTTTAATGCTTATAATTGATTGATTACCTTTTAAAACTGTCTTACCTGTTTTGTAGGATTGACGACAAAGGCTCGAAGATATGACCCGATGTAGGCTGGTGTGGCGAGAGCGGCCGCCACTATCCATATTCCAATTGCAGTAGCTACAGTGAGGCGGGTGGCTCGTTTACTGCCTCCTAGTAAATATAGTAACAACTATAAGAGTTCAAAACTCAATTAGTTAAAATAAAAAGAAATGTATTAAAGGTGCAAATTAATTGACTCGACAAAATTTCGTATATTCTTTTTTTTATGGAAAAAGACATGGCAAACGAGCATACGGGTCACCTGATGGTAAGTGATCATCGCCTTCCACGACCCCGCATAAGACCAGAGGAGCTACTGGACCGTTGCAAGCTTTTAAGTGAGTGTAAGCGCGACACATTGTGGGTTCGATTCCCACACGAGGAAGTGAAATATTTAATCTTTTCAATTCATCGCTGGTGGTTTCACGGTGTCAAAGTAAAGCCCGGCATTGCGTTCCATCGCTCAATGCGCAATGCCTCTAGAGTACGGAAAGTGTGAAATGTAAATGTCCTAATGAGAACAGAGTGACTCAACACTCGATTCCCTCTTTCCACTCTACTATGTGCGGGAGACAGCATGAAGCTAAAAGAAAACTTCCAGAACTATGCCAAGAAACACCGATCGACTAGCAGAGCAAACGTCATTAGTGGAACTGGATTGACCATACGCGTTGTCGAGGTCCGGACTTCAAAACCTAAAGGAAATCATTAACGTGACCAGCCCAAGCAAACTCAGCGATGATCAGACAACAGATAGTTAAGATATAGAGCGACATTTTCTTCCTCCTGATTTGAAAATATGGAAATACAAGACTCGAAAATTTATGCGTAAAGCATGCACAGAATACTTAGATTTTAATATTATGTTAAGCTAAATTTAATATAGATATTATAAATTAATTTTTAACAAAAAGAAAAACCGACTTCTTACAACGAACTAAAATGTAACAAAATAATTTTACAAAGATTTTATGATTTTGAAGTCGGTGCCAAGTAAGTAAGACAAACTGAATTAGTAATTTGATATTGTAGTAAGATCGTTGTAGCCTTATTTTGACACCGACTTCAAAATCATAAAATCTTTGTAAAATTATTTTGTTACTTTTTAGTTCGTTGTTAGAAGTCGGTTTTTCTTTTTGTTAAAAATTAATATATTTTACGATATTAAGTGATGAGTAAACCATAAAAGGATGCTTCTTAAATTCGTGGCGCTGGTGGTAGTGGTAGTCAACGATTGGTAGTGGTTGTCCTATAAAAAAATTCACTTAATTAGGTGCAAACACAAAATGCAAACTAACATTGTGGTATATTGAGAAGAATATACATAGTAAAAATATTCTTATAACTTTATCAATTTCGACCGGATCCCATAGTCGGAACCTTACCATACTTTCACAAAACTATCTTTGAAGTATATTCTTTCAAATAAAAAAAAATCATTGAAATCCGTTGAAGTTGAACTTGAAGTCGTAACAACATTACAGTATAATAAATTTTTTACCAAAAAAAAACAAATTTTATCACTTTCAACCAGATCCCATTATAGTATCCTTGAAGTGTATCCTTTCAAATAAAAAAAGAATTATCGAAATCGGTTGAAGTTATACAATATTACAGTATAATAAAAATTTTACCATAAAAAAAACAAACTTTATTAATTTTGACCGGATCCCACAATCGGAACCTTACCAAACTTTCACTAGATTATTGTTGAAGTGTACCTTTTCAAACAAAAAAATTTTTATCGAAATAGGCTGACGCCACATAGAGTTGTTCGCCCATTTGTCGCGTATATACGAAATGTAAATATAAGACTTATATGATTTTCTCAATGATACCATGGTCAGAAAAAAAAATTTTAAAAATTGAACCATATGGGAAGCACTACCTTTCAAATAAAAAAGAAATCATCCAAATCGGTCTACCCAGTCAAAAGTTCTGAGGTAACAAACAGAAAAAAATACAGTCGTATTGATAACCTCCTTTTCTTACAGAAGTCGGTTAAACACTTCTAAGTTATACTGTTTACAGATCCACGTTTTTAAAAAAAATCTGTAAAATCTACTTTTCAAATTAAGTGTAATAAGAAGACAAAAGGTATGACGGACCATAAGTCTGTAGTGTAAGGAAGAATACTCGAATATAATATTAAATGGAACTATCAAACAACATATTACTCAAATATAAATTTTGTTCTAAAAACTGTTTTTTAGTTATAACGAGAGTGCAAAGCCACGAGCGGATCGCTCCGGCCGCTCGGGTGTGATAAAGCGAAGCTGCGTTAGGTTTCGAACATTGAAGTATAGATGGCGTTGAAGGAAATTAGATCGCGCTATCGTTACGTTCAGATCGTATGCATATTATTCGGAGATGCCAAATTTTTGTTAAGTATTTTTTCTCATTCCTTCTTTAAATTTTTGATATACAGCATGTTTATTATATGCTGTATGATATTGATTAATAAACAAAATTTTATAGGAGTCATACTCTTAAATTTATATTTTAATCTGGCTGCTGACTTATTACTACAGGGCCCTTCGACGCGTACGTACTGTTATGCGGCATTCCTGACTCTTTTTTTTATAAAAAAACTACTTTATTTAACCACTAATTTTATTTAACGAAACACAAAATAATTACATTGGGTGTTTATGGTTTCCCAAGTAAGGTGTATTCGCGACCGCGTCCAAGATCTAGCTTACAATTATAAAATATATTTTAATAAAGAAATAAAATGAATTGAATTTGGTGATCCGTCATTCCCATGATGCGGAATGTACAAGGGATGTAACAGCTCCCCCTTTTCGACGGAGCTTTAACTTCTTAAAGATATAGCGAAGTCGATAATCGAAACTTAGGAAACCGTTGAAAATACAAAACAAAGAAATATAATTTGAAACCATAAAATCATTATAAGATATAGAAAAATTAAAAGTATTTATTATTAGATATAGAATAATTAAAAATGTTTGTTAACAGATAAAGAAATTAAAGAACTAATCAATTATAATTAAAGATAAAGTATAGAAATATAATTAAAAATGTTAGAATTAATTTAAATTTTAATTAATAATAATTATACTTTAATATTTAATTATGATTATTCATTAATCATATTATGAAATAGAATTAGAAATTGAATAATAAAATAACTTTTAAAAATTAAAAGAATCAGCATTATATAAGAGATAGAATTAAAATAAAAATTTGATTTTTATTCTTAATAATAAAAATAATTAAATGATTAATATTAGAATAGTCATAAGATATGGAATTGAATTTAGCATTTATTTATATTGATTTAAAGTAATGTAAAAAATGTATCTTTGTATGGTAAACTATGATCTAACATTGTCGATCATAGTTTTCCATTTACGATTTTGTATTCACGCTATATCCCGCACACGGCAGAGTAGACAGACGGAAACCTCGTATTAACCGTTCCTCACTTTCTGCTAAAAGTTCAGAAAAACTAACTTCAGGGCGGCTGCGACTCGTCGATCATACTGTACTCTCTTCTTTATATTATTTTTTTTCTAAATAAATTATGATACGACACTATACGAGTATTTATAAAATTAGTATTTTTTTAATTTGGAAGAACTGTGTGTAAAAAGAAATCAATAATTATATATTAGCCACTTGTAGAAAATTGGTGCCTTTATTATAAAGAATTTAAAAAAAGTAAGCGCGGCGTTGTATTTCGCCACTTTGAATTCCGCGAATTTGAGGAACGGAAGTTATTTAATGGGATCGGAGTGTCTTAAGCCTAGGTTCCCAGGTTTTCTCTGCTAATGCCACTATTTTCTGGATACACAGTAAAGCTATAGAAAAACAAATCAAAAAGGTTAACAATTTTTTACCATTTGTATTCCAAAACTAAACCTTTGCGTTCACTTAAATTATATTTGGTGTGACTTTGGTGTAGCTAGTCGTTTGTTATTTTAAAATTTTCTTATTGAAGTTATTCTCGTTTTACTTTTTCCAATTACATTTTCATATTGGTTTTTGACTATACTCGTATACCTAACTCTGTATACCTTTTATAAATAACTTTCTTATTATTTCACCGTTATTTTTAATTTTTTTATTTCTGGTTTGAAATTGTCAATAACAATAATATTATGTTATTTGTCCATAAATATTAATAGATCATAAATATTTATGTACAAACAAACGTAAGGGTTGATTATATTACTTGTATTTACAATGCCTTTTATGGTGATACATACATTTAAATTAATGGAGATGGCCGTTTGACGACGGCAGTATTGGCTTGTACGTCGACGATCGGTATTTGTCTCTTTTATATACGAGAAGTCTATACGAAAATCTATTCTAGTCTAGTCTAGGCCAAATAATATCTATTATAAGCCAAAGCAGAACGTGACATTAAAATTACCTCGAATATGTAAACAATACTCAATCCTGTTGCTTCTCTGTATTTAGTGCAACATCCAGCAAACGCAAACCTGGCAGTAAATAGTACGGTCGTTATTCTACACGATTTATATCGACACGCCTAGTTTTGAACAAGAATTTGGTTTGGGTTGTGTTGTTTGGGTTACAATGTATAAAAGTGTATTGATCTGGAAATGTTAGTTGGCAATGGTAATAGGTTCATATTATTAAGTACACAATTAGATTATAAATTTATAGAATTTTGTTTTTGTTTATTAAATTTTTACTTAAGTATAATTTCTTAGTAATTAATTTAAATGGATATAATGATGTAATACAATTAAATAGTTGATTATGTGTTGAATCGGAAGCGGTTAACGTTTAAAAAAAACATTATAAAACACCTAGTTTATATGTTTCTAAACTATTCGGATAGAGGTTCTACATTATTGTAGTAAGTGATAAGTATCGCCTAATAACAATACGTCACACGAGCTTTTGTCCAATAAGGGTCATTGCCTGCAATTAATAATACCCGACAATTCCACTGCTTTTACTCGTATAGTCTTTTTCACCTACATTTACCCTCTTTTACACGAGTACGCGCATACGCAAGTTTCCTTCTTAAGTAATAGTTTAAAATATTAGAAAATAAATGCAAATAGTCTCTTTAAGAATAATCGAGATGGAGTGCCGTCATCGTTTTTTTTTATTTATTCCTTCCGGGCGCTTTTATAGGTCTGCAAGTGACTTGAAGATGTTATCGTGGTCATTTATATGAAAATGATGTATGTGACTATCATATAAAATTATTTTTTTATTATTATTTAAAGTAATTTTATATAATATGTTAAATAACCACGTATTTAACGTTATTGTTTTGGATTAAATTTATATTTGAGTTAATTTTATTTTCTCACAAAAATAAAACACTGCGTTCTACCTCGCCACACAACACGCAGTACCTTGAATTCAGGCGGAGAGCGGAAGACGGAAGGTTAAGGCACAAAACATCGCGTGTTTCGAAGTCAGATTTTGCGTGCAAAATGACATATCTCTTGATTTACGGTATCTATATCAGCACGACGTTTAGTTAAACCACTCAACACGTAACATTTCGATAATTGGACGAAAAATACATCAACAACAAAGAATAACTAAACAATTTAATATAAGTTTTAAACAAAAAGTTAAAAAGTAAAAGTACCTAATTCAAATTTAATTTTTATTTAATAATGTCTCAAAGCATTGTTTATTTTGTGTGTCCAATGATTGATACCATCGCGGAGCAGAGTAAACACGTTTCAATCTTACGTCTAAACATTTCGTCTATAATAGTTGTATAAGATATTGCCTCAGTACATTTTTATATTAATTGAAGATGTCACGGGGAGAATGAAGAAGAACGTGCTAAGCTAGCTTGGGCACGAACGAATGAGTGACGATTGAGTGATAAAAGAATGGCAAAAAAGATTTATGATGGAAAGTGAGTGGTAAGAGAGGTAGGGGCAGACCTCGGTTGACTTTCGAAAGCACAGTATCAAATATACTGGAGGAAGGTCTCATAAAAAGCATGAGAATCTCCCGGAGTGCATGTATGAAGAGGTTGATGACGGTAGAAGAGGTGAAAGCGGTATCTAGAGACCGTAGCGTTTGGCGCTCCGTTCTCTCTGACTACCCTGCGACTAAAACGTAAAGTAAAATTAAGTGCATTTTTAAATATGTTTATGGTTTTATAAGATGTATAGTCAATACATCAAATATGCATTGCTCACCCTCCCTCATATTTTCGTAGTATTGCGTGTGGAGTGGCGGAACTCAACGCCGCGCTTTGTGTTGTTACGAGCGCCAGTTGATGTGCCACTAAATCTTCTGTTTTTGAAACCTTGAAATTTTACAAATCAACGGATTTGTCAGTTGCGATGGCATAGGTTTTATTATAAAATTTTATAAAATGGCGTCTCAGCAAAATTTTTTAAATGTTATAAAAACGAGTCAAGTTCTGGTGTGAGATGATATTTGTTATCGCGGAAACTTCAGATCTCAATAATATTTTCTATTTCATTTGATACGATAACAAACAGCTTCACAAACATTTTCCAATCCTGAGAAAGAATTGTTGTTCTTTCTTTTATTATAAAGAATATAAATTTATAAATATGAATGTACTTTATAAAATATCCCAAGCTAAAAGATCTTAGAAAGATCTTCCTTATTTGAAGTGAAGTTATGTTCGTTGTGATCTCTGGAGATACGGTAAACATGATTTGAAAATTTAAACAATATTACAATTAACCCTTTTTATTTTTTTTAATTTTATTGTAATTCAAGCGTAAAGAGAGAGAGAGAGAACCTAACAAACTATGTAATTCTTAAACAAATATTATCTTGGGTAAAAATCGAACCTATAACTATTATACATCTAAATATATACATTTTAAACATACCATAAGGATTTTATTGCCAAATAGTTCAATGCAATAACATACACATCACTGAAACTCTATTATTTTACGTTTTCCATACAAAATAATATGACAAAAGAAGGAAATAGAATATCGTAACACTAGGTTGCCTACTCTCATATATACATACTTCTATATAACGTGAGACTAAAAAACAAAACGCTAATTAAAATAACATCTATTCAAATATTTAATTAAATAAAAAACAGCAAAAAATAAAATGTAAATAAATGCATTTAAACAATAAATGTCTAATATCATTCAACGTATCACTCAGGTGTCACTCAATCACTTGTAGAGTGGACCGAGTGCGAGTGTTTGAGTAGCGATAAGTGTTAGAGGTGCTTGCAGGTGTCTAAAGCATTTTCAATTTAAGTTGGAAGTCGTCGTGGCGCAGAGGCAGAGGCCGGGTTGGAGATTCGATTTCCATTCAGAACTTAAATATTTTCATTTCCACGCTCTTGTGATGAATCAAGGTGCGGCGTTGAGTTCCGTCAATCAACACGCAATGCCTCCAGAATTGCACGTAAGTGTCAAAGGGAAACGGAATGTCTTAACACTAGATTCCCAGGATATTTCTGTCTATCCTGCTAAGTGCTATACAGCGTCAACAAAGATACTGTTCCATTGCGCCACAACGAAGATTCATGGATACTAAAATAGTAGACAATAGAATAATACTTAAAATTTATTTTCTCTTCAGCTTTCCATCAAGACGTTAGAAATGTCTGGTTTATTGCAAGACTCTTCAACTGCCGTTTAAGCTGATTAATAATCGATTGAAAGAGTCGACAGTATCGAAAACTAATGTTATAAAGAAGGAACTAAACGGGTCACCTGATGGTAAGTGATCACCGCCGCCCACGACCCCGTGCAACACCAGAGGAGCTACAGGTGCGTTGCCGGCCTTTAAGGTGGAGGTAGACGCGATTTTTGAAGGTACCCATATCATATCGACCTGGAAACACTGCCGCGGGTAGGCCATTCCACAGTTCCGTGGCGCGTGGAAGGAAATTTCTACGAAACCGCACAGTAGTAGTAGACGTAATGTTCGGTTGGAAAATTTGGCGGCAGGTAACAGGTCAAACAGTTCTTCAGAACACTCCCCATGATAAATGCGATAGAAAACGCACAGCGAGGAGACGTCTCTACGCAAAACCAAAGTGTCAAGCCTTTCACAGCTCACTGGATCCCTAATGATTCGAACGGCTCTAACGGCAACTCGGCAACGTTCTATTTTAATAATATTTACATAATTGCTTTAAATAAATTCACTTGTCAGTTGAGTTAGTCGATTCCCACTAACATATTTGTTTTCTTACAAATCCTAAATAGTGCGCCAATTGCGTTTTCTTGTTATTAGATCGCAGTAAGAATATAACTGCATAAAGGTTACATATCTCTGCATAAGAATTTCAATTGTCTCAATTGTCTATAACGCTTCATACGATTTAGCCTGGTGACAGCCGAACTGCCAGACAGACGGACGGACAGCGGAGTCTTAGTAATTTGACCCTCTGGGTACGGAACCTTAATATTTCCAAGATAAGCAAATAATAATTAATTTGATAATTTTGTTTAGAACATCTTTATTTTCATTTGAAATGGACCGAATAAAAACCATAATAAATAATAGGGTAAAAATTCCTATATTTTATTATTTTCTAATAGCAGAAGAATTTTCAGATCTCTATTGAAACACGAAATATCCAAATATGAATTACTGGAATTCCTTATATCATGAAAAGAATATCATTGAAAGACAACATATTTTAGTTCTAATAACATTAGACCCTTTTCACAATGTTATCGATATGAAATTTCACTACCTTACGATAAACATCTCTCTGGAGGGTCGATAGTTTTCTCGTTAGTTTCAAGATCGCGACCGCTGATGCACTTGAGACAGCGCTTTGACTTTGGCCTTCAAGTCTTTGTGGCTTGATGAGTAAAAATAGATCTTCTTACTTGAAAGTACTTCTGAAAGTGAAAGTACTTAAAATATATATTATTGGCGCTCACCTCCCCGCCAGAACAATCATATACAACAACCATAGACAACAACCATAGACAAGAACCGTAGACAACAACCATAGACAACATATTGTTGGCTGTCACATCACCGCCAGAACAACCAAAGACACAATACTGTTAAAAGGCGTGTAAACGGTAGCAGTGGCCTCTTTCGCCGTTGTCACTAAGACTCGATTACATCTGTCGTATTATAGATTATTGTTTGTATAATAATTTTTTTTATTTAAAAATAATAGAAATAGCTAACAATATATTAATTAAATAATTATTACAGTTTCATTCTTTCTTCCGCATAGGAAAACAAAAAAGGGTAAAGACGTTCTGTTCAACATTTTCCGCCCAATTTTTTAAATCTTGCAGGCTTTGACGTCCAGACCGCCCTGGCCATCGGAAATTATAATAATTAAAATATAAATATTACCCCGAGTGGGGAGCGTACCCACGACCCTCACGTGTACTGGTTGATATTTTTATTTATGAAGTTTTTGGTAAATAAATATCTATTTGCAAATGTCCTATTTTCCTTTTACTGAATCACTGCCCACGCCTTCACTGTCATTGCATTTATGTTCAAGCAGTTATGCTATAAATAGACGTTTGTAATTTTATTCTGTGATAACGTAGACGATGTCTTTGATGGTGAAGAGCAATCTAACATTAAGTTACATCACACAATGTACATTGTTCATAAAAATCAAGAAGTTCGATTCCCACTTTGAGGAATAAATTATTATTTATTAATATTTTAATTTCCTCGCAACAGCGTGAAGCTTAATATAGAAATCAAGAAAAAACATCAGAATCAAATCAACTTCACGCTGTATCCCGCACACATCAGAGGGAAGTTAGTGTTAAAACGTTCCGTTCTTTTTCATATGCGTTTTAAATAGTGGAACTCAAAGCCATGCTTTGCCTCGTTACGGGAGCGAAGAAATTAAAATATTATTTTAATAAATACGAATTCCTTTCCCCAAGTGGGAATTAAACCCACAACTATCGCGTTACAGTGACATCCATTTGTCGCTGCGCTACGACGGCCTCACCAAGGGCCATTACTTCAAAAATAGACCTTATATTCTTTCATTCCACATCTAGATTAGAGTTTGTTTGAAAACATGCCAAACACAACAAACAAGCGTATTGACGAGGTCATGTTTATCGACTATTTTATTCGCGCAGTGATAAAAGTCTGCGCTTATCGAGATGTTTGTTCTGACGTGGCCATCTGTTCTAGATGTTTCTAGATTATACTTCTTATTTGATTGCTTACTGCTTATTTGATTGGAGCTGCTTAGCTTTGAAAATTATATGATAACTATAGAGTATTGCATGTTTTAGTTTCGCGGCTGGACACGCGTTGTGTCAAAATATGCACCGAGCATGGAGATCGGAGTGTTTTTACATCAGGTTCTATTAACTTACCCTTCTATATGTGGGATATTATAATGATTGCAAAGTTTATGGGTTTAACAAATATTTATTTAAATGGAAGATATAATTATCAATATTTTTTTAACTTTACGCTGTATCCGTCTTATAATAGGGTAAGAACAGGGAACATATTGTTAAGTCACTTCATTCTCCACCTTCCGATAAATTTTTGAGACATTCCGTGTAGAGTGGCGGAGCTCTATGCCGTGCTTTCGCTTTGTTTACCAGAGCGACGAAACGGAAATATTAATTAATAATAATTCATTTCCTAGAGTGAGAACGGAACCCACAACCTTTGCGTTAGTAGTTTTATATGCTTTTGCCCCCGCGACAATGGAAATAAATGGTAGTTGTGTACATACGACATTCTGTGCGCCCGAAGTGACTCCGACTGCAGGTACAGACCCGTACAATGAGTTACATCAAAGTTTTATTATGAACATATTTACATTATACTTATCGTAATTCCAAGGTAAAGGTCATGACTTGCTTACTAACAAGCAGATCGCATGTCGACAATATGGATATTGTATAAAATATATACAGCGATGTTGTATTCAGTTGGAACATATCTTGTGTTTAATACTAAGTAGTGCTAGTACATCTATTCGTTTATATAAACTGAGTCTGCGACCAACTAACGTTGCGTTTACTTCATCCTATCAAACCCACGACCATCGCGTGCGCCACAAAAAATTAAATTATAATAATAGATAATGTTTTTAAAATGACTATTTATAAAAAAAACACGAAAGTGGAGATTAGTAAGTTCAAGAGGGCCGAGCCGCGCGCGGGTCGCTAGTAGATAATATATTTTGACCCATATGAGAAAATTGAAGATATACAAAATATTTGAGCCTCCCCTTCGAATAGACACAACATTAATTTCAAAGCACGTTCCTGACATATTTCCGGAAAGTATTGAAAACATTTTCCTCATTTCCACATGAAAGATTATTATTACGTGAAAAAATTAAATATTGATTTTTTTTGTTTGTTTCAAAGGAAATGGCATGGAGTCTTAGAATAGAAAACTGAAACGAATAAAAAATTAACCACGTAATAATTGAAATATTTGTCTGCCGTTGATCCCTGAGAGAACTGAGAGTTTCATTAGAGGCGACTAAAGTAGATGTGGGAGAGTCACGTCACCAGCAATGGCTACACTCGTAGGCAGACTCGACTGAATTAATACCACTCTCGGCATTTAAAACCGCTTAATTATCGGGTTTTTGCTACTGCGAAACACATTAGGTAATGTTAGGATCCGGTACCTAACTTTCTGGAATATAGTAGCGGAACTGAGAGACATAAACCTAGAAACCGTTGAATTATGGGGAGGTCACAGTACAGCGCTAGGGGATACCGCCCGGCACGGCGGGCGGCACGGCCGAACGCTCGCTTGCCTTGTCCTCGAATAAAATTAAATATAAATAGGTTCATAAGATTGTTTTATCGCTGTTTTGTATCATAATATTTGTTGTCTGCTCGACCTTCGAGACTTTGGGTATGAGTTGATTTTTAAAATACGTTTATTGTTTTTAATTTTATAAAATTTTACTGGATATCATATCGGGAAAAAAGATAAGTCTTAAGATAATATCATAAACGTAATAATAATAAAAAGTGAAAACCAGCGAGTAATTCAACCGGAACACTTATTAGTCCCACTGCACCAAGATGGGTTCATTAACTCATCTATCCCGACGCAAAATAAAATTGCTCTTATTAAATCCTGGCTTCATCGTACTAATTAGGTCTTATTCTTGCGGTACGCCGTTAATGACCTATTATTTTTCTCTCGAATGAAGGAGATTACTGGCCACCAGCAGTGAGATACGGCTCACTTTACTTTTTAATAAAACAACTTTAGTAGATTTGAGACAGTTACTTATAGCTTTGTTTTTACCAAAGACGAGTGTATGAAATTGAATTTTGTATTTATTTTTCTATCTATTTTTGTATCTATTTTCTGACTATAAACGCCGCCACGGTTGTAAGGTCGATTGGCACTAATCTAAAAACAATGAAGGAATAACTCTAATCTCTAAAAAAAACTCACAACCGAGTGCTCGAGTCAAGACAAAGCGTGCCGTTAAGTTTCATCACAATGTTTCAATAATTGGTTAAGAGGTGAGCAATATAGTGTATCATCACTACGTTCCTTCTGTTTACCATTCTATGCGCGGGATACAGCAAAAAGCTTTTGCTTTTTGCCATTTTTTGAGCTAATTTATTGAATACACAACAGGATTTAAACTTACAACTATCGAATTAAACCAGAAGTAGCTTATTATCAGAGCACAAAAACAAAAGATACGGTGCTGCTACGCCCCGACAGCTTCATATTTATAATTTTACATGAAAAAGGATACACTTCACTTTCTTAATATATTTTTTATCTATTATATTATTACAATAAAAAATCTAATTTCAAGATCTCCAAAAACAACGCACAGTAAGACTTTATACGTGATTATGAGAAAGGATAAGAAGCTTAAGTCGTCCCTTAACATTGTTGAGTTACATCGGGTTATTGGAGAAGCCACAAGAATAAGGTTTTAAATTATTATAATATGAAGTATTAGGCATTTATGTATAACGAATATATTCTAAAAATTATTAGACAGAACTCACATATGTATTCTTATCTAATGGTATTTTTTTAATACTTTCAATTTTAATTTAAGTTTTTAAATATTTTGCTATTAGAAATAAGCTCTGATTAATGAAGCGCAGCGTTAAGTTCCACCAATTAACACATATCTCAAAAAAAATCTTAAATTTGTAAATTAAAATCAAATCAGTTTCATTCTGTATCCCACACACAGTGGGGTAGGCAGAAGGAACCTAGTGTTAAGACACTCCGTTCCCCACTTTCTGCCAAAATCTGGAGGCCTTGCATGTTGAGTAACAGAACTCAACGCCACGCTTTACTTCGACAACAGAGCGAAGAAATGGAAATAAAAAAAAAAAAAATTTCATCTCCTCGAGTGGGGATTGAACCCACAACCGGTCGGTTTTACAGTCACACATTGTGCCTCTGCGCTACGACTGGTCTCAATTATTTGAGGATTATTAATCAAGATTATTTTTGAAGAAAGTGGAGAATAAAATGTCGTGACATTATATTCAATCTACCTATACACAGGATTGAGCCTGAACCCGCACTCGCACATATTAAAAAGAGAAAGATTGATAAACCATCAAGCCCTTCTGGCGAAATAACATTGAAAAGGAAATAAGATTGCGAATATAAATCAAAAATGTATATATAAATCAATCAATCAATAATATAAATAATATTACAATCATCTAAGATAAATTGAGGCCATTCACGCTTTTGGCTGTTTTTCATAAGGAAAAGAAAAAGGAAAGAAAAACTGTTATCCTGAAAACGTTGATGTATGAAAGGGATTTGCATTTCACATACATATATAAATCGCAGAATCAAATATACTTATCTTATGGTGGCCATTGCTTGTCACAGGTTTTGAAAGTTTGGTAATAAAGGAGTATGTGCTTGCTACATCAATCTTGAGTGGTTAGTATATTAAAATGTTACTCACCACACAAGTGGATGTAACACATTTTTTAGATTAAGTTAAATCAAAATTAAATCAGCTTCAAGCACACATCAGAGTAGAAAAGAGCCTACTATTACGACACTCCGGTCCCTACTTTCCGAATAATTCTGACAGCGAGCTGAGTAGCGGAACTCAACGTCACGATTTGCCTCGATATCAGAGCGAAGAAATGGAAATGTAAATTTAAATAAATATTTCATCTCCTCCAGTGGGAATCGAATCCACAATCAGTCGGTTTTATAGTTACAAAAAAATGTTATAATTCTTCGAGTGGGAATCGAACCCAAAACCTATCGTATTTACAGTCGCACGCTTGCCTTTGCGCCATCCGCGTACATTTTTTCACTCTATCAAGAGCGTGAAGCCAAAAAATATTTGGGAGGCGCTGTCCATATTAGAAAAGAATAATGTTTCAATACCAAAGGATGACTAATCAAATGAACGCATAAATAAGCAAACAATAGTCAATCTTTTTATCCTTTGGCATTATTCGAAGTTGAAAACATATTTTGGTATTTTTTATTATATTCACGCAGGGAAGTTAGTTTGTGATAAAATTATTATACAGCCTTATAGTTATATGGAAGAGTTTAATATATTAATATTTTATGTGATATTTCAATATAAATGTAATTTTGGTAGCTTGCATAACAATTTTAAATGGTATCTATAAATAGAAAACTATAAAGAAAACCTTTACAGAAGTATCTTATCGTATTTTATCTATCAGTAGTTACGCAGTTACTATTTATATTTTCATATAGAAAGTATTTTTTAATACGGTCACGGATGCATTCATATTAAGATACACGCCGTATCCCTCGCATAACAGGGTAGTCAGAGGAAGCCTGGAAACCTAGTGTTAAGACACTTTGTTCCCATTAACATACTTCCGTTTCCCACTTTCTGCAAAATTCTAGAAGCATTGCGTGTCCTGTAATGGAACTCAACGCCGCGCGTTACCATAGCGTAACAATGAAAATGTTTAATATTTCATTCGACCAAGTGGAATTCGATCCTACAACCGTCACTTTTACAATCGCACGTTTGTACCTTTGCGCCACAACGGTTTCATACATCGGTCTCTAACAAATATTTTATAATATTTTGAGTAGTAGGACGAAACATGAAGTATTAGTAATAGAGTACACTCTTAGTAAGTATAGTTCAAGTGACAAATGGCTAACATATATTTGACAGTTATAGCCTTTAGCGTCATAATGTAAACTAACGGGCAGATGAGTCTCAAGCAGGCTGTGGTTTTATGTCTTACTTTTTTAGATCCTTAAAAACATGTATATGATGCTTGAAATTATTATTTATATAACAATATGAAGAGTAGGAATAGTTAATTTTGTATGTACGTGTATTTTGTTGCTATATATGCGGTTTCTGATATTTTTTTTCTTCGCGAATGATTTTATTTTATCCTTTGAGTCTGGTAACTCAACTCAGTCACTCAACACGGAATCACTTCAGATTTCGCCGAAAAGTAAAAAATGAAAGTGCCTTAGTTGGAACGGAGTATCACTATATATTAGAGACCATGTTGACTCCCCGGCGGGCATGCATGAAGAGGTTGATGAGAGTGGACGAAGCGAAAAATGTATGTAGATACCGTAGCGTTTGCCGTAGAGGGTGCCCTAACTAATACGCTACCCCGGAGCTTTGAGCCGACACTGTTATATCCTCATCAAGTCCGTAAGAGTGGTGTCCTTTTATCTCCCCTCCTCCTCCTTTCCTTAACTCCCTCCTTTCTATTTCCTATCCTTCCCTCTTATTCTACCTTCCCATAACTAGGTTTTGGAGGTCAGATGGCAATCGCTCCACAAAAACTACAAACTAGCCATAACATGAACCGAACAAAGTACAGACTGCAGGCACATCGCCTCATACATGCGCTAAGTGGGCAAGTGCTAAGGGTGTCAAGTACGGACACAGCTAAACACGCAGCAACGTCGAATATAAATGGTGTAGCGGTAGTGCTTTCATGAGACCTTGAAAATGGGATTCTTGAATTTCATAGTCACTGCAATCGCATAATGCATGTAAGAGTGCTGATTGAAGGTGTAACCACAAAATAATCAGTGCTTATACCTACACCCCAGGCTAACTGTAGCGCGTTTGAAAAGGAGTCATTCCGGGAGCAGAATGAAGAGGTTCTACTTGCTATACCCTCTACCGAAGTTGTTTGAGTTGGGGGAACTGGAACGGTCACGGCGGTAAGTATGAATGTGTTAACGGGGGTTTTAGAGTCAGTATTCGCTATACAGAGTGAGAAAATATTCTGGGGATATCGCGTCTGATCTGGCCGACGTGAATACGTTGTTAAAAAAAAAGGCGACTTATGACTAAATAAAAAGAAAGAACTAAAATCAATATTAATTTTTAATCGTCGATGTACACGGTCTTTAATAACAATTAAAAAAGCTTACCAATTTTTGTAAGTTAAAGAAAAAAAAAGTAAAGGTTTCATAAAACGGAAACGTCCATTGATCGAGCGGCAATTGTTGGAGATTTAGCGCAGACTACAAAAATGTTTCCATTTCCATCCTCTTACAAAAGCTTTGTAAAATTGCTTCCGAATACTTTAAAATATTTTATAGATTTTGTGATGTTTGAAGACTTTTTAACTTTGATGGAAAGTGTTTAGCGGATTCGAGAAATTATTAAGGTTTCTTGTTCTGGTAATAAAGCAATGCGCAGTGTTGAGTTGCACCGCTCAACACGTAATATCTCAAGAATTTAACGCTACATGGGAACGGAGTAGGTCCCCTCTGTCTACCATGCTACCTCGGATACAGCATGAAATAAAAAAAATTACAGCGGCTGCATTTGCTGATTGTAATATTGTCGTAGCACAATAAGTACTCGTAGGCTTTTATATTCCACCAGGAATATATTTATGTTTTGTACGCTTTATCTCAGATATAATAAGGATAGCTTAGTGTTAGAACACTACATTCTCCAGTATGTATCCGAATTTACCGAAACGATAGTATATAGATAGCATATCAACGTTATCAATATCCGTTAAGATACAACTATCTTTTGAAATTCAAATGGTCCCCTTTTCCACGTGACTGAAGTGTCACCGGTTCGATACATTTCTTCGACATAACATTGACATTATAGGATTACTCTCCTGAGAAATTCCGATAGGTAAAACTTTTGATAAAATATATATAAAAATTTTTGTAAAAACATTTCTTATATTATTAAAATTTTACTCTATAAGCGAGAATTAAAATTTATCTTACTTTAATGCCGTCTTGGCGGAGAAGCAAGAGCGTATGACTGTTGTTATCGCAACGGTTGTAGGTGTCATTCCCATTTGAAAGAATGACATATTTAATATTTACATCTCCTTGCTCTGGTAACGAGGCAAAGCCTAAAATTGATTTCTGCTATTCAACGCGCAATTCAATCAAAACGGAGTGCCTTAACCCTAGATTTCCAGATTCCCCCGCCTACCCCGCTATGTGAAGGAACATTGTGAAGCTAAAAAAATATTTAAACACACAATTACTCCTTCACATAAGATTAATAGCTTTCTAATTACAATAAAGATGGACTTTCAGTTTGCTTAGCCTAGACTTTAAACACTCAGTCTCGTCTCACGGACTGAAATAGATTAAGAGTGAGTGATTCAATTAACTAAATGGAGAACGAGAAATGGGGTGAGATGAACATTCTTGAGAAATATCGTTTCCTTGAATGTGTACTTACATAAGTGTTGATGGTGATAGAATACTGTTATTATTTCAAGTTCGTTAAATTTGCTCTCTTCTAAATCGGTAAATCTTGGTGAATCTTGGAGAAACGAAAGTATATGCATATGATGTTTTCCCCAACTGGATATTCGTGACACGTCACGTGGCAATCGAAAATATAATATTGCTATATAAATAATAGTACATACATACAGAGTTCGTATATAATAAATAGTACATACATATCGTTGTGGTTCAGGAGCACAAACGCTCGTAAAGTTTAAGTACTTCCATAAGGTTTTGAGAGGACCAGTTTATACGAGTATACTAAATATAGTCTAGATAATATTAATAGAAGTAATTTAAGGAAATTATAGAGACTTCGAGTTTTGTCGATTTCATACTTACCGATATATATATATATATATATATATATATATATATATATATATATATATATATATATATATATATATATATATATATATTTTCTCACTTTTCTGGAGGGGATATGTAGGTGTAGGTGCGATATATAATATACCTAATGTTACTGCCGTCATCGTCTGGAGGTATAATGTTTATTCATTATTACTGAAAACGTTTTCCTAATATGTAATACCTATGTCAGTCCCTGGAGTGAGACCTCTCGGACGCCCAAGAAAGCGCTGGTTGGTTATTTATATATTATATCCTGGTTATCGTAAAAGTATCAGCTGTGGATATCAATCATGAGGTTTTCCTCTTAACTTCACCATTCGTAAGTGATAACTTTGTTCTACCGGAGATAAGTACACAATGATATTATTGTGTTACGAACAGAACTCAGTTGATACCTTCACTTTTCTATTTGTACTGAGATATAAACTTCTTCTTTATCCCTTATACAGGTAGGAATGTAATGCGGTGGTAGTGAGTTTGATACCTTATCTCTAATAAAATTCGTCATTGAGTACCATCATGCATCCTCATACATCACATTCAACCTTTTGTAATTAACATCGTAAAAATATACTGCCGATCTAGAACAAAGACACGTTTCAAATTAGTCTTTTTACCATTTTAAACCTTACTATGCATTAGTTATTAACAAAAGAAATGGCCAAGAATACATATATAAAAATATATAAAAAATTTCAAATATTAAAATATTGCTATAAGCTCACTACCTATTGAGGTTTCAGCTCACAGAACTCTTCAGTGACATATTTACAATTTAACCTCGGATGTAGCATTTTTCGTTCGGATTCATTGTACGCAATCACGGCCGTGAATTGTATTATATCTACTATGATAGTAAATAATAGAGATTGCAACGGAAGGAAACATTATTTCTTCTTTAGTTTTACGTTGGATCTCGCACATAGCAGAGTTGATAGTGGCAACCTGGGAACCTAATGCCAAAACACTCTGTTCCCATTAAGACACTTATATCCTCCACTTTCCGCCGAATTATAGAGGCATTATAAGTTCTTTAATTTTCACGATTATTACACATTTTAAATGAAACTGCTTTTTCCATAAAAAAAAAAAAAAACTATTTTAATCGGATTAATTGCGTATATTTATTATTATATATTTTTGGAAATCCGACGTATCGAACACTTTGCAGTAGTCCGTGGTCACTAGAGGCATTGTTTGTTGAGAACTCAATGCCGTGTTTTTTCTCGTTACCAGAGCGAAGAAATGAAAATATTAAATATTTCATTACCTCGAGTGGGAACCGAAAACACAACCTGTCGCGTATACAGACACAACAACGGGTTTAAGGATATTTTTTATTAATAAATGATGACGAACATAGCTTACTGTTCAACATAGATTTTTTATTTCCTTGGTTCTGCAGGCTCGACATCTTGTTTCAAATACTATTTGTGTTGTAGTATGAAAATAAGAAAACAAATGATAGACTAGCAAACTAGGCCCGATTTAAATATACATTAATTAATTATTATTGTTAAATAATTACAAACAACAAACAATCATATCATTTATAATTATATCAAAATAATGATTTAATATCAAATGTACCAACTGTTTCGGTTTATCAATTAAAGATCCGTTATGCACGACTCCAGACGCTTCGATCACGATGTCCACGCCCAGATGAGCTTTGCCTGGGCCAAACCACGGAAGTTCACTGGTGTGTATCTACGATCGCCGAATACCGCCCAAGCTCAAGAGGCCATTGTGCGAGAACACCATCCGACTAGATGTTTTATATGGCAGCGAATGCTGACCAGCACTATTTCGGCACACCAAGGAGCGGATATGAATATATATGCTTTTCTATTTTTTTATATGCGTTCTATATTCTATATAATAAAATCGTAACTCATCAATGTCTGTACATGGAAGATATATCGAAAAAAATATTACTCGTTGCATTTTTTAGTGAAAAGAGAATAAAAAATTATTTTTAACATTTTGCTTGAGGGCCTGTTTGTCCACCTGAATCTCTTTTTTCACAATTATTAATAAATAAAAAGTTATATTAATTTAACTCATGTTGTTCGACAAAGTTGCAACTTGTTAAAAATAATTGCTTTATACAACAGATTATTCAAAATAAACTTAAACTGCGAATTACTTAGTGAATTACAGAAGATAACCTTACTAGACTAATTCATATATTTTTCTTAAAAACACTTAAATTAATATTCGAATATGATCAAATTTCACTTGAAGCAAGCGTTTATTGGAGAAATTTTCCAATTATAGCTTAATTTGTTTATCGAATATAAAATGTTTAATCAAATAGAAATTAAGTTTGACTTTTTGTTAACCTCCTCTCGAATCAAATAAGCAGCTTTGCGAATAAGATACTTTTGTATTTATATTTTGCTGTTCTGAAGTAATCTAAGGAGATAAATCTGTTAATGAACAAAAATATCGCGATTAATATCTATCTTAATATTATAAGATGAAGCGTCTGCTTGGTTCAACGTGTTAACCTCAAGAAACACTAGTTTGAATTGGAGATATTTTTGGTATTGAAACATCTACGAGTATTAAACAATTTCTCTGCGGGGCCTATATTTGAGAAATCTGAACTGGTGCCTGTTAAGGCCTTTTTTAGCTGCATATTGTATATAGGTGACATAACGGGCACCGGCGTAAAGTCTATATGAAGTCGATTTATACCTCAAGTCACAGTAAACGGTGTAACGAGGAAGGCTATAGGTTATAATAACATTATGTTATTCGTTTCGATGAACCCACTGTTACCTCGATTAAAGTTACCAGTGCGTCTAAAATGTGTCGTGTATGAACGTGCTTTTTAGTTTTCATCTGAACACTCGATCGAAGTCGCAGGCAAATGCCTAGTGTCGCCTTTATACATCAAATATTTATATAGTGAAAATGATTATTCTATTTTTAAAGACTTCCTTAACATGATTGATATTAAAATCTAGTCTTCAAATAAAATTACCACCCAAACTAATTGGCCCAATTGAAGCCAGCAGTGGCGAAAGTTTGTGCGACTGATTGTGGCTTCGATCCCCACTCGAGGAAAAGATATAATTAATATTTTAATTTCTTAGCTTAGGTGTGGAGGTGATGCGCGGGGTCGAGTTCCGGTGCTCAATACATGATATTTCCAGAATTCGGCGGAAAATATACGCTTTACGCGGGATACAGCGTGGAACTGATTATTAATTATTAAATATCCACCCAGCTTTACAGCGTCTAAGAGACAATGACCGTCAAATAAATCGATAGTCCGTAACTAGGTGCTAAAACAAATATTAGTGGCAACACAATGTCTCGTGTAGTTCACTAATTGCACAACATAGCCGGGTTCACCAAGTTCTAATGTAATTAACTACCAGCCGACCAAACTGTTTGATCTTGTGCAGGTGCCTGAATACCAGTCCTTACAAATGCTTCCAAACGTTCAAATTGGCGTCCCTTTAAAATTGAATTTGAAAGTTAATTCACTTCAAAGCCATTCAAAATATAATATTTGCTTACAAACAGTTATTCTGAAATACATATTTCAGGAAGGTGTTTTTGTTTAAAAATTTAATTTTCATCTAAAAATTAATAGTTGAATTTTAGTATAGGAAAAAGGTTTTTGAATGTATCTCTATACTATATAATTTTTTTGGTTTCGCATGTTTTCTTTTTTTTTATCAGCTTCAGGGTATATCCCGTAGCAGGGTAGGCAAATGGAATCTGGTATTATAACCCTCCGCTCGACAGTTTCCACCAATTTCTTTTGGCATTGCGTGTTGAATGGCGGAACACAACGCTTGATTAAACCCCAGAGCAAAGGGATTAAAATATTAAATATTTGAATATTTCATTTCCTCAAGTGGGAATGGAACCGACAACCTGCAGCGTTTACAGTCACACGTTTGTGCCACGAATGGCCTCATTTATTTGATTTCTAAATTTTTATATATATTTCTAGAAAAACTTTTCTGAGTGAAAACACGTGCTCTCGCTCATGATAGCATAATTAAGAGTGATATACGAGTCGTATTTTCTCTCACGGCAGAGGAGCTCGTCTGTTGCCAAGTAGCTTTATGTCAAGACGTTATTATTTAAGACTGAAGTGTTGTAATGCGAGCTAAGTTAATTATTTTATAAAATAAGGAGCTTAAGATTATTTTTATTACATTCACGTTATTTTTCCTACACATTGTAGTATAGGCAGAGAGAAAGTAAGAATCTAGTGTTAAGAGATTCCGTTTACCATTGTGGCTAACTGAGTGGCGGAACTTAACGCCACGCTTTGCCTCGTTGCCAGAGCGAGGGAATGAAAATAAAAAATACTTAGCTCCCTCGACTGGGAATCGGACCATAACCCTTAACCGTTACCGTAACCAAACTATCGCGTCTACAGTCACACGCTTGTGCCCTGTGCCACGACGGTCTCGTGAAAACTATATTATACAAAGCTCACGTATAATAAAAAAAATTATGAAAATTCACTTTTTTTATCGATGTTAAGTGTGTTCGCTACAAAAACGAATTTACTATTGACTCCGAAGCGATGGCTGATTTCCCTCAGGACAACTACAAATTTAGTATCGCTTAAGTTTTTAAAGTTAAATAAAAACTTTATTTTTTCAATTCTATTCAATAGACTTTATAGTGTTTGGGTATTTAACAATTGACGCTTACTGATATGAGTGATGACTTGTTATTATCTTTTACTATAACTTATTTGGTTAAATAATAACGTAATAGCACTTTTTTAAAAAACAAGCTATATATTTCAATATATGTGCAAATACCAGACGGATTAACATCACTTTGATTGCATAGCGCTATATCCCGTAAATAGCAGAATAGGTAGAAAAAAAAAACAGCAGACAGGTTTTCAAAAACGGGTTGTAATATAATACGCATTTACAACGACTAGGAGTTCAAATTTCGCAATATTTATTTTGTAAAGTATAAAGTAAAACTATCGTAATGTAATCAACATTCACCATCTTTTAAGGAGATGGAATCCATGTTATCATCTTAAATGGTTTCCAGCTGCCCTCGTTGTTGTTGCTTTCCGTCTTTCGTAGTCACTCTCTATTCACTGTTTGGTGCGCGGAATACGAATACGGAAACAAGAGCACAGCATCACGACTGGAATATATTATACAAAATAATAATGAATCAGCTTCACGCTGTATCCCGCACACAGTAGGGTGGGCAGAGGGAACCCAGTGTTAAGATACTCCGTTCCCTACTTTCTACCGAATACTTAAGGCATTGCGTGTTGAGTGGAAGAACTTAACGCCGCGCTTTGCCTCGACACCAGAGCGAAATGTAAATAAATCTTTCACTTCCTCGAATAGGAATCGAACCCACAACCGTCGCGATACTGTCACACCCACGCCGCTGCGCCACGAGAGCCTCAATATATTATAAATAATTAAATAGCAATTGAATATTAATTTGTATTTTATATTAATAATAGTACTGTATACATACTCTAATGGTAGCTATTAGATTACTGTTTATTAATTAAAATAGCCCAGTTACATACAAATATTAATATTTCCTTCAAAGTTAAAAAAAATACATGTTCGCTGACTATGTGCGTTCACAGCAACTGATTAAGAAACAATTGAGAATATTGAACCTCAGAGAAGTCTTTATTGTCTTTATTATCTTTGTGCCCTTGGCCTCAAATTTCTTTATGTCGTCAATATTAAAACAAATGGTTTTCTTATAAGGTATGCATTATCTGGTAACTTAAATAAATGAAACTTTTTTCTCATTTCCAGATACGCCAAATCTAAAAAAAGGTGTTAGTAGACGAGCAGAATGAAAATGTGTTACACGTGTGTAGAATATTAAAGATAGATTGTTTTAAATGTATAGTATTCTACAGTATTCCACATTGTAAGATAGACAAAGAAAAAGTTGTGATAAGACATTTCATTTCCCCCCTTTTTCGAGACATTGCGTAATTGCGACAAAACATTTTTATAAAATAAAATGTTATGGTTTTAGCTATCTAAAATGTTAGACTTTGTTACGTACAAAGAGCAGGGATAGATCTGCAGGTATATTTGAAATTTTCTATGAAATTTCAATATGAAAAGTGTTTTTAAATTTCAATAACATGGACATACTGAAATATATTAAATGTTAAGAAAATAGTTTTGAATGAATAACATGTGTTCTCGTTCTTACAGGAGCTAATTTATCTTTTTCTTTTTAGCACCATCCGTGTATACAGCATGTAGGAAATTAGGCGAAATTGAAATCTAGTGTTTAGATACTCCATTCCCCACTTGCTGTATAATTCTTGAACATTGTTGAGTGAGGGTTCCACCAAAATCCGCTTTGGCTGTACACATTGGACAGTCTTATTATTATTATTTTGTTTAACACTTAAGTATCCATATCTTTAAGAGGCCGTCGTGGCGCAGCAGCACAAGAGTGTGACTGTAACGCGACGGTTGTGGGTTCGATCCTCACTCGAGAAAGTGAAATATTTATTTACGTTTATATTTCCATTTCTTCCCTATGGTGCCGAGACAAACCGCGGCGTTGACTTCTTCCACTCAACACGCAATGCCTCCAGAATTCGACAGAAAGCGGGGAACGGAGTGTCTTAATATTAGATGTACTCTATATACCCTGCTGTGTGCGGGATACAGCGTGAAGCTGACATAAGTATGAAATATAGATTTCATTGCGATAGACAATTACGAATATAAAATTTACAATCAATCAATCATAAATTTAGTATTAAAAACTGTTTTTTTTTGTTTACAATTTTATTGTTCTAAAGTTAATTATATGAAAATTGATTACTACCTTAGAGTTAAGATCTATTTCAATACTGAATCCAATATGCTCACTGTTCAATGGTAGACGCTGGAGGTAAATAGTCGTTAATGCAAATCAAGAGACGGCATCGTCAGTTAGCTGGCTGATTACTTTATATTAGAGGACCTTTCGATGAGTACAATATCGGTTGCTATAGCAACGTATGTTTATACAATAATGTATATTTTCAAACATATAGTAATAATAATAATCTAATCAGCTTCACGCTATATCCCGCACGCAGCTGGTTAAGCAGAGGGAACCTAGTGTTAAGACACTCCGTTTCCCACTTTCTGCCATTATTTAAAATAGCGTTCTGCACTCTTTCTCTATTTAAATTATGACAATGTAAAATTTTATACTCCTTTATTAAATGAAACTATTTTGTTGTGGTCTCCCCGTGACCACGGACTACTGCAATGAGTTCGAAGCGTCAGGTTTCTAAAAATGTAATCATCAAAAATATACGCGATTTATCCGATTAAAATAGTTTAATTTAATATGTATAACAATCGTGAAAATCAAAGAACTTATTATTTATACTCCTTTGTTTCCATAATTTTTGAAAGAAGGGCTACAAAGTTCTTGCTTCAATTATAGGTAGATAAAGATAAGGATGATCAATGCAATTTGCATTATTTTTTAAATAAATTTATGACCGTCAAAGTGCAGGTTAAAATGTAATATTTATTGGGCATCTTACTACCGAACAACCAGTCCGCTCGACGGCCGCAAGCCGAAATTCGAGTACCGCAGGGGGCGTCCTTACAGTCATCAGCTTCCTCACAGGTAGCCACTTAGTGCTTGCATTTCTTCAAGGACTGAGTACCCTCTTCCCTATCCAACCAGTGTCGCTGTAAAAGCCAATAGGGCGAACAGCATTAACCTCATGTTCGAAAAAAAAAACTACCGAACAATAACTTATCATTAAACACCTTAAGCGCTTTACAATCAATACACGAACTGTAATACGATGAATCTATCTACTATTTTATCTATGCGTATTAAGTTTAAATACCCTGTTTAAATTATTATACGTACAATTAATAATTTCCGGTATGTTCACAATATGAGAATGTCTTTGAGATAACAAAATTGTATACGCGTCTAAGTAGGTGTAGGTGTTTTTGTTAAAGATAATTTAAAGGCAAGTTTTAGAGATAAATGTCGCTTGTTGGAAGTACTACAGTAACAAATATTTGCAATTTACCTGTGATTTGTTATTGAATAGACGTTAGAAAAGTGGACAGTTTTTATAAAAAAAACGTTTAAAAGGATTTAGATAAAATTTGTCAAGTCGTAAAGTCCAACAGTATTAGTCATTTTCCCATGTTTTTTTAAACTGTTGAGTTTTGACAAATGGTCATTGTCATTACCTGTATAATATTTGCAGCTTTTTTGCGTATATAGTATATACGAGTATATTGGTTGATATAGAGATATATATATATATATATATGTATCAACCAATATGACCATTTTGTTATTTATTTCTTACTATCGTTATAATAAATAATTTATATTCAGCTTCACGCTGTATCCCGCACACAGCAGGGTAGGCAGAGGGAATCTAGTGTTAAGACACTCCGTTCCCCACTTTCTGTCAATTTTTTGTTTTTTTTTTGGAGTGGCGGAACTAAACGCCGTAAAAGTTGAAACCAGAGCGAAGAAATGCAAATATAAATTTAGATAAATATTTCATTTCCCCGAGTGGGGATCGAACCAACAACCATCACCTTACAGTCACACACTTGTGCCGCTGCACCACGATGACCAATAATAACAACTTACCAAAATCTTAAAGTAAAATCATTACAGCGATGTATTACACTATTGTATTTCTTACGATGTATGTTACATATTAAGCTTTTGATTTAATATAATCACTAAGAAGCGTTTTATATTTATAAAATTTTTAATATTATATACATTTTTTTTATTTTATTTCTTTATTTTTAATTGCATTAATGGTCTCTACACCGCAACTTGCTTCTCATCCACTTCCATGGGTTCGCTGGAAGAGATTTCTTATAGAGATAAGCCCGCCCTTGTAAACTATCTTTACATTTTATTTATTTCTTTGTGTTTTTTTTATTACATGCAATAAAGAATATATATATATATATATATATATATATATATATATATATATATATATATATACTCGTATATACATATAAAAAAAAAGGTTAACAATAAAAGTTGTAAAGTGCAAAAATAGATATAATCAGCTAATATCAAAGGACGAGCATGCATATCATTTAATTATTTATATCCAATTTTAATAAAAATAATCCAAATTTAGCTTGATACATTTATAACTTCACTCACACATACATATGTACATTACACACAAACACACACACAACATACATACAAACACATACCTATACTAAAAACGCTACTACTTCTTTCGCGTAACTTTATTACTATTGGAATTGGAAATAAAATGCACGACTAATATTGGAACACGTTCATTTCCTGATTGATTCAATATTGTCCATATCACGCAGAAAATAACGAACACCGAACGTGGGGCTTTTAGCACAATTTTTTTGCTTTCTTACGTGTTGAAGAATAAGAATGTTATTACCTCCCGTTATGGGAAATATAGTTATAAAAATTGACTAGCATCATTATATTAAGAAAAATGTTATATGGCTTATTATATATATTTAG
>DWGR01000161.1:0-29928 GCA_018247715.1 Heliconius burneyi
CATCTACCCATCTCCTGGGTGGTCTACCTCTTCTTCTGTTTTTGTCGCGGGTGAACCAAAACATTATTGTCTTGGACCATTTTTCCTTTCCCCTTATAGTATGTCCTATCCACTTCCATTTTAGATGGATGAATAGAATTTTAATATCAAAATCTATATTGAGGCCAGCCGTGGCACAGGGGCACAAAATGTCCATTCGAAGAATATTTCATTTCCTCGAGTGGAAATCGAACGCACTACACGCAATGCCTCTAGAATTCGGCGGAAAATAGGGAAGTCTTAAGTAGATTCCCCTAGCCGACCTTGCTGTGTGCAAGATACAGCGTGATACTAAAGAACAGTCTTATCCGTTCTAGGTTTTCCGTCCAAATTCAAGACATCACTGCATGTACACAAATTTAGTGACAAAATTCAATATTTCCATGTAAAATAAAAATGGACAGAGGAGACAACAATCATCAAAATATAATACGTTCAGAATTAAAACAAACTTAATTCAAACCAAAACCCAGCTTACGTAGAAATAGTCAAGTCAGTCTAAACACAAGTTAATAAGTTGAACTTGGTCGTTTTCAGCAATTAAGCTAACAGAATCCTTGTACCAGCATCTGCAGCATGCATTGTCAATTACCCAAGCGGGTCAGTGGGATGAATCTACATAAAAGTAATATATATCTGTCCATCCGTACCACTTTATTACTAATAGTTAGTTTCTTGTTCATGTATATTTGCATATGTATTTTAAAGCACATACATTTCGCTAACATGACGAAGTATGTAGAATTTTGTAGCTTTATATTATATTGCATGTGGAGTTTTGTAAAGGATATATGTATATCTAATGTAATAAACTCTTGTTGTCCTTTAAGAATCTAATTTGTCAACTATTGTATGCTCTTTGGTGATTGTTATTTTTTTTCCGCACTATAGTATTTTGTATAAATACTTTTTTCGTGAATAAAAATAAAAATAATGAAAAAAAAAAAAAGTAATGAAAAAAATACAATCAGATTTATATAGTTTAATCTCTTTTTTCAGTTGGCTGATTTCAGTTTTTAACTTAACTATAAGCGATAACCATAAAGTGTGAAGTTATCACGCTTTATCCCTAGCGGGGTTGTCAGAGAGAACGACGCGCCGAACGATACGTCTTTCGCCTCGTCCACTGTCATCAACCTCTTCATACATGCCCTTCGGGGGATCTTCATACTTTTTTGCCACTCTTCAATACACGTTTAACATTTCCAAACCAGCTGAGCTCGTTTTTCTTTATTCTCACCGTGATATCCTCACTAGTACCTGCTATTCTGTGAATCTATTTATTGCGGATTCTACCAGCTAAGCTGCGCCACATATCCCACGAAGAGATCGCATCTCCACAGCATTCATCTTTGTTTTATTTTTCTTCTGTAATACCCACGTTTCGCAGCCGTATAACAATGTTGGTACCAGCACTGCATTGTGTACGGCCAAACGCTCAGCTGTGCTGACGTTTCCGTCTCATCAATGCAGCTTAAGCTCCGTTAACCCTGTTACTAGCAGCAATAGGCTTTTCCACATTCATCTCGTATCTTCCATCTCTACTACTGCCATTCACACTGACATTGCATTGCGTCCTCTCTTCATTTCTTTCAAATACCAGAACTTTTGTCTTACTCGCATTCAGGCTAAGACTAGTTCCAACTAGTTCATTAGCCAATATCATATTGTGTTTAGAACACTCGAAAGGGTACGAACAAGGCGTAAGAAAATATAATATATAACTTTTAATATAATACAATTAACAAAACAAAATTTCTGCCATGTTACACTGAGACATAACTTATAGAAAAAACATAATTTGTACAGTATTTAAAAACAGCACAACTGTACAGCAAACTACATGCGTCAGCTATTAAAATACAATTTCTGATATAAATTATTCATATAGCCCGCAATAGAATAAGGCTCGCTCATCCCAACAAGTGTGTACGTAACGTATATGGCAGGAGCTAACTTTAAACGGCAAACTAACTCAAATTTTATCAGTGTACCGGAGTTTCCTATTGCTTACTTTCTAACTTGATTTTAGCAGACTATCAATACTTGGGTTTAATAATAATATATTGGTACTTTTGACTTCGTTATAGATTCTAAAGAAGCCTACCTATTTATTTTTCTCTGGTCATTTCAAATAATGAGGCCGTTGAATCGCAGTGGCACTAGGGTGTGACTTTAACGCGACGGTTGTGGATTCAACCCAATTTCAACGGAGTTTCTCACGCTGTATCACGCACACAGCAGGGTAGGCAGAGGAAGCCTAGTGTTAAGACACTCCGTTTCCCACTTTCTGCCGAATGCTGGAGGCATTGCGTGTTGAGTGGCAGAACTCATAGCCGCTTTGCCTCGACACTAGAGCGAAGAAATGGAAATATAAACATAAATAAATATTTCCCTCGAATGAGAATCGAACTCACAACCGTCCGACCAAAAATTATTTATACTTTCTTTTCAGCAAAATAAACTGAACAATTCAGCATTGTCGCAGCACGTCCATTCCGGTGCGCATCTAAATTTAATCTAGAAAATCTAATCAGACTACAACAAGGTTAGTCACGTGCCCTTATTCTTTGATAGAGGGCAATACCTGCATACAGCTACTAAATTTTAAATATAATATAAGCTAAATGATAAATATCTCATAATCATAATTGTTTTAAATGAAACCTATTACTCGGGCAAATGGAGCATTCATAATATGTTTTTAATAAAATCAATTAGCTTCCGTTATTATAGGTAGTGAAAATAAAAGCTTTTAATCGGTGTTCCGTTAAATTACATAAATGAGTATACGTTGCAGAGGTAATATTCATTTTTAGGGTTCCGCACCTCAAATTATAAAAACGGAACTCTTGTAAGATCACTTTTTTGTCTGTCTGTCAGTGTGTCAACATCATTTATCTCGAAATCGTGTGGAAAAATATTAAGCTGAACCTAATATCAATCATTCAGGTCAAAAAATACGAACATTTATATATCAATTTTGCTGCATTTTGTATGAAATTCGCCAGGTAATCGATATCTATAGGTCGATGTCACTTCCTGTGGACCTATATTTATAAAATTTGGCACGAAGTGAGAACACTAAAATTAAGGAAAAAATGAAGTGTACAAATTTCTAGTAATTTCTAGGTAGGAAAAAAATATTACAAACTTATAATTGTAGTTTATTTTATTCAAAATGAGTGCAAACCTGTAAAACTTATATAATTTGATCAACTTATATAAGTTTTACAGTTTACATGCCATTAACCTACCTGAAAACGGTACGAAAGCCTCAGTAGGCGAGTCTGACTCACACTTAACTGATTTTTACTTTAAATTTAATTTTTATTAGGGTTTCGTAAACAAATAGCAAAACTCGAAACTCGTATAATTTTGTCATGTCCGTCGGCCGTAGGTCACAGTCATTAATAATGCTTTTGTTTGTTGCTACGGAACCCTTCATAGGGGAGTCACACTCGCTCTTGGCTGGCTTATTTCGTCAATTATTATATTGTAACTTTAATATCGAAAACCATATTAATTGTAGCAATAAAGCTTATTGTATTGGCATATTTATATAAGCTCTTTGTAGAATATATAGCCTTATGTATGTAAAATAACGAATGTAAATAACACTTCTCTGTAAGTGTGACAGTGTCAGACTATAAATGTGAAGGTTATGGGTTCAATTACCACTCCGGGAATGAAGTGCTTTTAACTTCTCGTTATAATACCAACGAAGTGCAACGTTGAGTTACGCCACTCAATACTCAAACAAAAATTTAACGAAAAGTGGAGGTGTACAGAAAACAGCGTGAAACCTACAAAATAACAGCAGGTAAATGACGGTAAATACTCGTAAATAAGTTCAAATTGTTGGTACAAATTTTGTAGATCGTACAAATGGCGATATGGCTAGAATATGGCAATATAACATAAAGAAAATAACCAATAATTGAAAGATAGATTATATTTTTATAATATATTTCATTATTACTTAGACCAAACTTCAAGGGTGTACTTAAGCGTTACAAATTATATGACCAGTAGCGATTTTCCAAACGAATGAGAAATGATATCCCCGGTGACTCTACAAAGCTAAATGTCCTTGTGTTTCATACAGTGTTGTGCGCTTTAATTGAACTTTACATACTTGCATGTCTGTATAAGTCTGTAGTTATATAAAAGTATTATTTATTTATGTTTGAGGCCGTCATGGCGCAGCGGCACAAAAGTGTGGTGACTATAACGCAACGGTTGTAGATTCGATCACCACTCGAGGAAGTGAAACATTTATTTATATATTTATATTGCCATTTCTTCGCTCTGATGTCGAGGCAAGGCGCGGCGTTGAGTTCTGCCACTCTACAGGCAATGCCTCCAGAATTCGGCAGAAAGTGTCTAAGTCTTTCCCTCTGCCTATCCTGCTGCGTGCGGGATACAGCGTGAAGCTGATTTGATTTGATTTATTTATGTAAACAAGTTATCGTGGTACCCAATGCTACTAAAATATTAATAAAGTAGACAAAATAACAATGATGCCGTCATGGGGCAGAGACTCAAGGGTAACGCAACAGTTGTGTGTTAAATTCCCACTATTAATATTTCCATGTCTTCACTGTGACAGTAACACAAAAGCGAGTTGAGTTTTACCATTCTTCTCCTAATGCCATGAAAAAATCCGCAGTAAGTGAGGAACGGAGTGTCTTAACACTAGTTCCCTCTGCCTACCCTGTGGATGCGAAAACAGCGTGAATAAAAAACTATAAAGAAAGTTGGTATGTAAAAGTGATTTTTGTGTAAAAAATACTATGCTCTATCATATAGTAGTAATTAAAAAAGAAAAAATATATAAAAAACATACATTGGTCTCCTTTAAAGTATTTTTTATTGTAGCGAGGATTGTAGAGTGAAGCCTGCAGGAAAATGCAAAACACTCTAAGCTCCCTTACAGTTATAAAAATGTGCCAATGCAATGATGTAAAACAATATATCACTCGGATATTTATTTTTATCCTCACAGCGTATCGCAGCGTAGGCAGAGGAAACCTGGGAACCTAGCGTTAAAATAATCTGGTCCCATTAAGATACTTTCATTCCCCACTTTCCGTCGAATTCTGCCCTCCATATTCTATCGTCCATAAATAAACTTGAGGATGAAAATATATAGTTTCAAATTTTAACGTTAATTTTTATAAAAAATTTGACCCTATGAAGAAACTTCTATCGAAAAACCCGGCGAAACCGAAATGATTCCCTCCATTCATGAATCCACAACCATCATATTTGCAGTCTGACACTGTCCCATTATATCACGATAATCTTTTATTAATTATTAATAATATGTAGACCATAGCTTTGTATAATTAGTACCTACGCCATATTTACTCTCCTTACCCCAAAAGCCTATTTGCCATATACCCAGCTCAACAAAAGAAGGTTCCACAAAGTTAATATAACAATATACGAGTACAACTTGTCATATCCCAACAATTCAGTATAATTTTACAGTAACGTGACAGGACTTCATTAAGTTAAATAAGATTTATTTCTTGTTTTATTTAACTCCATTATTTGTCAACAAAGTTACAGAAGAAACTTTCGTTAAACGGACTGTGAATGAAAATAAGTGTCGTGGCGTGTACTCAGAATAATCTTCGAGTAGAAATATGATATTCTTCTCATGTTTTCTGTTTCTATTTTCAGGGTAAGCGGAAAGAAACTTAAGCACTATTTATACGTTTTATACTGGCGCCTCAGTACAGACACAAATCGCATTGTAACAAAAAAAGACAAATACGAGTTTTATTTAGATATCTTTATTTGGAGCTACCTCTGAAAGGCTCCACTCTTAAATAAATGAGTACGCATACTGTCTTAATTATATATTAGACTAATAGTAGTCTTTAAACTTTCAGCTGTAATACAATAAACTAGGTCTGGGGGCCCTGACATCTTGAGCTTTTGTAGATTCGACATATCATCTAATTCATGAAAAGTATATAAAAATCAGCTTCACGTTATATCACTATTAACACTAGGTTCCCTCTGCTTACCCTTCTATATGCAGGACAGCATAAAAGTGAAAAAAAACGTTAAAAAAAATCGGATCGATAGCAACAATTCAAAAAATATTTTAGGAAGACTTAATTTAAATCTTTACTGTATATAGACTCCCTTACTTATCCGCTATGTGGAAAGTAAAAGGAGTACAATTTTTTTACCCAAAATTGTCTTTTTTACAGTTGCACGCCTATTCCCCTGTATCATGGTGGCGACAACGTCTATATGTATCGGGTTTTCCATTAAGGACTTAACAATTTAGCTCAATTTAGCACTCCGCGGCTAGTGGCACCGTCTTGTTGAAACCACATATCGTTGATGTCAAGTCCATCCAATTCTGGCCACAAATAATCTTTCAACATAGCACAATAGCGCTCTCCATTGACGGTAACATGACGGTCGTTTTCATCCACGAAAAAATACGGCCCAATCACACCTCCGGCATGAAAACCGCACCAAACAGTAATTTTTTGCGGATGCAACGGTGTCTCAAGAAGAACAGGTGGGTTTGCTGCTGACTAATAACGCATATTTTGCTTACTAACAAAGCCACTGAGCCAGAAGTGAGCTACGGCCGAAAATTGGAGTAAGCGCTCTTAAAGTTGCGACCACCGACTCAGAATTTTGGTAGTAATTTTTAATCACTTTCAAACGTTGCTGGTTCGTGAACTTTACCATAATGAAAATATTGACTTTCACTAACGTTTTGACTTTGACAATTCATTAAAAAATGTTTAGGGGGCATTCATATAAAGATACAAAATTGTTATGTCCCTAATAGATAATCCTATATTACAAATTTAAATTATTTACCAATCTCGTTTGACAAGATGCGCCATAGACAACGTATATTCATTTAAATAAACATCTACAAAATCAATGATAAAATAAGTCCATACAAAAATTCAAACATGATACATATTAAAATGTACAGATTTTCTATATAGTTGTTAAACACATATTAGGATGTATCAACAGCTCGCAGAGATGATGCGAGTTTGAAAGCGAAAAACTTGGCGTGCGAGGTTTAAGGGATATAATATGACGTCAGAATTATTGTTGCCCTCGTCCTTTTCCCATGTTGGTAAGCCCTTAAAGAATACAACATTTATCTGCCTAGAGAATATTAAAAATATGTGAAATAGAGAAGTTCATATTATATCCGTATACATATTATGATAATAATATACTTGTAAATGGTAAGTTATTATGCCAGCTATGCAAACGCGGCTTCACCCGCTTATTATATTGTAACCAAATTATTAAATATAAACATCATTTGTAGCCTATGTGTTATTCTGTTTTATAAGCAATATCCCATTTTCATAAAATTTTACATTTGTAATAGTAGCAGCTTTGCCAGAATTTTTTTAGGTGAAAAGCGGGATTTTTGAAGATTTTAGTTAAAAAAGCAAGACTCTTTCCCATAAACGGGACAGAAAAAATTATAATAAGAATTTATTTTATTATTATAATTTATCTTCCAATGGTGACAGATATCAATATAAAATGTTTTTTAATAGAATAACGTCACTATGCTTAAAAGAGATATTGTTTTGGTTTATAATATGTAAGGCTGTTAAGTCTTCCTAATAATTATACATAACTTACGAATGTACTTATTTGTCTTTGTATGAAATTATTTGTAACTAATCAAAATCTTAAAGTAATAAAAAAGATTTTTCACAGTACGTGAAATAATCTGTAAAAAGCGGGACAATGCCTGTCCCGATCGGGACATTTAAGTTTTGGTCTAAAAATCAAGACGTCCCGCCAAAATTCGGGGCGTCTGGCAACGCTGTATGATAGTAAGATTTTGAAAATAAATAAAATGTCGCTTATTAAATATATTTAGTCTGTTCTACATCCCTAATTATTTTAGATAGAGTAGTAGATTTTTTGTTTTTCTTACTTAAAATATTTTACATATTTGTTATTATTTCCTCAAATTTTGAACCCCTATATACAAGCAACTAAATTGTGAGCTTTTCGCCTGAATGCAAAACGTACCGTGTCGAGTGGAAAACTTAACATCGCATCTTTGTATTATCTATCAAGGGCGGAAAATGAAAATTATCTTTAAAATATACATTTTATTCCCTTGGTAACTATGCTGAAATATAATTTAAAATATTATACAATTTATTTATTTCTATTTTGGTGGTTTTTTTTATGGTGGATATCTTTTTTGTATATCTCATATTCATATTATATATTGCATTATTTCGGTGTTTTCACTTACACTAAACCATTACTTATTTCAGGTGACCTCTTTCAGTATTAGTAACACTCGTCCCAACTGCCACCTTTTCTGCGGCAATTGATATAAATCACCAATTGAAATTCTCTAAGGATTCATATTATTTTATAGCAGGTCAAGTGTTTATATATAATAAAAATAATGTAACGAGGTATTGTTGAATATATGCATTGGTTAATTTTACAAATACTTGTCTTGATGGTTAAGCAATAATAACTATCTTATTATAAAACTTCCAGTCATTTTATTATTATTAGTACGAGGAGTGTATATTTTGTAATTACTAGGCTCTATTCTTTCTCCCTTACAATTTTAAGATATACTACAAAAGATCTCATAAACAACTATGAACTACTTAAGAATCTTAAAAAATATATATTAAAAAAATATATATATTTATATTTAAAAAAAAATATTTATATAAAGAAAACCAGAATTTGGTGGAAAGTGAGGAACAGAAGAGTCTTAACATTGGGTTTTAAGGTTTCCTGTGCTCACCCTGTTATGTGTAGTATACTGAGAAACTGAAAATATATAAACAAGACAAGGAAAACGATATAAAAAATTCTGCATACATTTAAAATATTTTATACACCTGTACCTCACGTAACATAAAATCATTCACAACCAACACGCCTACTCCAGAATTCATAAAAACTGTTCTCTCATTTTCCCGAATGATATTCTATTCCGCAAGAACGGTTACGTTTTGCATGTATATTGTACTTTGACAAATTATACTCTTGGTGCATGTCTTTTTACGTCATACTTAGAAAGTTTGTTTTGATATCTTTTGAGCATTAAAACTGTTTTTTACTGTTAGTGAATTATTTGATAATATTTAACCTAGATGTTTTTCCCGCATATTGAACCTCAACCATCGCGTTTACTTTCAGATGCTATCCCACTGCGCCACGAAGGCCTATTTAGAAAACGTAATTATAATTCAAATTGTTGAATATTACATTTAAGTGTGAATGTTAGTTATTATTTAGAGTCAAATTTAATATAGGAAAAAAATACTTATCATAAGATGTTCCTATTATCTTTAAGCATTGCATCACCATATACTTTAAAGAAAAAGGAATAGAAGCGCTCGAGATCCAATTGAAGTAACTAATAGCTAACATATACATGTCATATGATACATGTAAGTACGGGAGGTAACTCTGACCGCAGCTACAGTATGTTACATCGAAACGTTACGAACGCAAAAAAATATTTTCAATCTAACAGTTCCCAAGAATAGCGCGTTCTAACAAACATACTCTTCCAATTTTTAATTTAAATATAACTATTATTGTTTGTACACAAAATCACGATAAACTTTTGACGATATTACTAAAAATTTTACAATATTTTTAACAAAAAAGATTGACAACAAAGCAAAATTATTTCAATATTGCTTGTAAAATGATTTATTATACATGAATGAAGTTAACAGCCCTTCGCGACACGTTGCCGACCGGAAAAGACTGACTTCCTGCATCACGGGTGACGGAGCTTCGTTACTTTGCCTATTATACTCGTATACGCTACATATGCAGCTCTACCTACACTTGCTTAGATTCATACCGTATAATATTTATTTTAGGCCACGTAGTTCATAATTATCGTTATTATTATAATTTTTATTTTTATTTTCAAACAGTTGATTCCAACAAAAATATACCTTTTGTATAAAAAGGGTTCTGTACCATTTTTAGGGTTGTAGTTGGGGTAGGAATGTATGCAATGGGAAGTATTGCTCATTAGATTGCATAAATAAATTGGCGGACGACTAAAGTAGACAACTTGGTACCAAAGCGAAAACATGAAAATATTAAGAAATAATAATTCATTCCCTCGAGTGAGGATCGAACCCACGAGTATCAATTATATATATAATGTAAAATACAGCAAAATCGATTCATAAATATTCGTATCTTTTGATTTTGTTGATTTTTTTGTGTTTCAATTAACCATTGAACTAAATATTTTATTTTAATTTCAAGATACCTCGACGAAATCTTGAGATAAATTATCTTGACAGACGTATAGACAGCACAGTGAGGATATAAGGGTTCCGTTTTTACCTTTTAAGGTACGGAACATCAACTCTATTAATTACAATCAAAAAATGAAAATGGAATGAAAAACTATATACGTATCTAAAGAACGCCCCCGGAAATAAGGGGCTTTTACTTTAGATTAAATAGTGCACACATACTCGTATGCCTTAAGATGATTATTTTTACAGCCGTCATACGAGGCCGTCCTGCCGCAAGAGTAAAATCTGACTATACTCGCAACGGTTGCAGATCGAATCGGGCTTAATATATTACTGAATTATTTTAATTTCTTCGCTCTGGTAACATGACAAAAACTTGTCGAACGAAAGTGACGTTAAGTTCGGCCTCGCAATGTTTCGTAAATTGACCGGAAAGTATTGAGTGGTCAGTGGATTCAGCGTGATGCTGTATTATAGATATTATTATTATTATGTTTCTCTTTCGTAATTCACGGATTCAAAAGAAGAAGGTTTGCATGGGGATGCAGGTCTAACACGTAGAGGCCCCTTAGAGAATATATAAGTGTTTCACTGTGACGTATCAGACGGGATTCATCTCTGGGTAACCACAGGTAATTGCCCAGAGATGGTCGCCGGTAATTACGTAGAAACTATGGAAAATCTAAGCTAGGACTATGGAATGGAATTTGGATGGGCTGGCTACTGGGCTATTGAATGAGACTAACGGACGTCCGTCTTCTCAATAGTCTCAAATTGAATGATTGGCGGACGGTGACTCGCCTCCTACTAGATGGGTCCCCACAAAGCGGCGTAGTGCCTCGGGCGCAACATCGGCATGGTCGGCTAAGGGTGTAGAGAGGTGTGCACCGGTTTCACCATCACGAGTAGCTCATGAGCGAGTTTCCTCACTATTACGCAGATTGAGCACTTCCACCCTCGAGCATATAGCTCTTGCGCTCCACTCTACCGGCCAGTAAAGACAAGCCAGAGGCGGGGGATAGATTATAATTCCCCTCCGGAGGTCTCAGGTCCGTGGGGTCGCCACTCCCCAACAGCTCGCCACAAGCTGCCCTTCGGGCTTATTATTATTATATAATTACAACATAATATATTTCATTTAATTCTGAGAATGTTGAACTAACAAAATACAAAAATATCAATATATTTTTTTCAAAACGTTAGATATTATTCAGCGAAGTTCGGGATTGATATAATATGCTCAAGATTTCCAGTCACTCAGAACGAGAACGACACGACGACACGAAACGTCAATCAATGCGTTAAATTGCAGAGAAATATCCGTGGCATTCCATTCAGCAGACGAGGTCGTGAATTTATCCATTGTAAATTGCCTCTCGTACACCACAAGCTTGAAAGTTGGAATTTTCATTTTATTTCGTTATTTTCTGTGGGTAATAGTATCTACGTTTGTTTTTTTTTTTTGTTATATTTTATATCTTATATTCGTATGGTCGATCGTGTTTCGTGGATTTGTCTTGTAGTTTTATTATGATGAAATTTTAAATAAAAATGGGATTAGCGCTATGTAAAAAATATTCATGTAATAAAGAAAGGTCAGACTTGGCGCAGAGGCACAAAGTGTTATTTAAACTTATATTTCCATTTCTTCGCTCTAGTGTCGAGGCAAAGCGCGGCGTTGAATTCCGCCACTCAACACGCAATGCCTCCAGAATTCGTCCATGGGTAACGGAGTGTCTTAACATTAGGTTCCCTCTTCCTACTCCGCTGTGTACGCGAAGCTGATTTAATTAGATTTAATTTTATCTTCATATTATATAAAGGCTTTCGTCGCGCAACTTTTTGAGTTTGGTTCCTTCTCAGTGAATGAATTATCTTCATCTCCTATTTTTTTTTATGGTAAAAGCATGGCAAACGAGCGTACGGGTCACCTGATAGTAAGTGATCACCGCCGCCCACGACACCGCGTAACACCAGAGGAGCTACTGGTGCGCTGCCAACTTTTGGGGCGGCTGGGCCCTGGAGCCTGACATTACCTAATGCGGAACGCAGTGGCATAAAGCCACTACTTCACGCCGGTTTTAAATGCCAGGGGTGGTAATTATCCGGTCGAGTCTGCCCATGCATGTCGCCATTGCTGGCGGCGTGACTCTCCCACTCGTACTTTAGTCGCCTCTTACGATACCACCAGTACCAGGGTGATCCTATTCTAAGCCGGGAACACACGGCTAATCTCCTATTCATCTCCTAGCTCTGGAACCTTGTGTTAAGTCACTCTGTTACCCACTTTCCACCAAATTTTTAAGGCATTGCGTGTTCAGTGTAAGAACTTAATGCCACGCTTTGTTTTATCACCAGTGCGAAGAAATTAATATATTAAATATTTCATACTCCTAACGGGAATCGAATCCACAACCATCGCATCTACAGCCACACCCTTGTGCCACTGCACCAAGACGGCCTCAATTAAATAATTGCATTTAATACATACAACAAATTTAAGTATAGAAATGTGGGTAAATTGAAATGTAAAAATTTCAGTTATACAAATATTATACAGCCCCTTTAATCCAGTACTAAGCGAAATAAGATCTAAATTAAGGTAGGTATATGTTTTTAGTAAACACGAGAGTGGAGCAGCAGTCAGATTGCCTTTAACTCATTGATAAATAAAATTTTCAAGTTGCTTGAAACCTTCTCGTTTATATTAGAGACTTTAAATTTATATATTTTAGCCTTTTTAAAATTTGCGCCTCAAGTGTGTTTGAGCTGACAGTAATATTAAAATATTTATATTGCAAAAGATTTTCTACGTGGACTTATTTAAATGTTGTTATTTAAATATATTTTGTTTTATTATGTTAAATTCATCATAGGCATTAACATTTTAAAGTCATAAATTCTTATTTAGGAAAGAAATATATTTTTTTAGAAAACGTATAAAAAAATATGTTAGCGGGATTTAACCATACTGCCTACTAAGCTGCGTCTAGTTTGTGCTTTAAAAAGTTTACTTTGATGATCAGACATATACAAGGTGTGTTCAAAAAGTATCGTGAATTTTGAATTAAAAAAAAATGAAAATCGCAGACGAGCCAAAACACGTGCAAGCAAAGCAACTGTCAACAATTAAAAAAACAATAAAACTCAGGACAATACTGTCAAAAAATAATAAAAAGTCTTAAAAGCTTTGCAATAAATTCAAAACTAAATTTCTAATATTAATTAAAATATTGTGTTAAATATGTAAATACAAAATAAATGTAAGACTTTAAAAATTTCTTAGTAGAATAAAAAATCCAAGTCAAACTTAAATAGAAAAAGTTTTTAATTCTACAATTCATTGGATATAAGGGTGTTAAGTACTTAAAGCTAAACTTTTAAATTAATGTACGATGATAAAAAGGTATTATGGTTTAATTAAAAGAAAGGCAGCTAAGAAGAACCGTGGAAAGATGGTGTACTACTTTCTATTGAAATGGTTTCAAAGCGGTCTGGATTAATAATTGTATAATAATTATTCTTGAAGCTTGCTGTCTGTCAAGAACATTTATCTCGAGATCACGTTGAGGTATCAAGTTGAAATTATTATTAAATACTAAAATCTACGGTTTTTTGGAACATACAAAAAAAATCAAGCTTCTAAATCAATCAAACGTTACCAGCACTTATGCATTGTTTTTGCTGCATTTTGTATGACATTGGCGGCGTAATCAAACCTAAAGAGTACTTCTCGTGGACTTAAATTTGTCAATTTATTCACTGCGTAATTAAAATCTATAGAGTGTTTCCTCTTCATCAACAATTATGAAATTCGGAACGAAGTGAGTGCTTACAGTAAATGAATAAAAAAATCGAAAAATAGAGTGAGAGAGAATTTTTTACAAAGTATGTAGCCAATATACGTTCTACATATACCTACACCAAAGGTAAGGGTTAATATTTTTTTCGCGTGCGATGTTTGAACCAATAAACATGTTTTGTCCTATTGCATACCGATGTCCTAGTTATTCATCAATGATATCAGACGAAGAAAGATGTACGTATTTGTATATTTTATTTTAATATTTTCATTTGCTTACACAATATAGCATGGTATGCTATTGGGGGTCAAAGTTCTCTGGGAGCTCTGTTAACCCTGCTATGCAGGAAAAACGTCAAGCTGTTAAAAATAAACCCACTAAGAAACTTTACAAGATACATACATATAACGGATTAAATGAATACGTAGCAATTATTTATTTTTTCTACGTTTTTAATTTATTTCCAAGATCAAATATACTGGAGGTACAGGAGGTATCATAGATACTGAAGGAAGGTCACGGTAAAAATCACGAGCGCTCCCCGAAGGGAGCTTTTGCATGTATGAAGAGTTGATGACAGCAAGGCGAACGAGGTATGTAGAGACTGTAACGCTCTCCTCTCCTTTCCGTTCTCTCTGACTATTCCAGCAAGGGATAAAGCGTGAAGCAGTCTTGTGTGTTGTTAATTTCAAGACTATTTTCAGCAAAACTTTGTAACGCAATTATTCCATTTTTGAAGTGTAAGTTACTTTCTCCTATACTATTAACTGAATTAACATTACTAAGACATTGGAAAACTATATTTCAAAAATACATTCGCAATATCTCGTATTTGAACGTGGAAAAAGTATGTTATTACACTGGCTACCAGTAAATGCTTCATTTATAGCCCGCAAAAGGTAAAAGCTATTACGATCTCCACAATAAATAAACAGGAAGGCTATCCTATAAATCGTGAAAAAGCGTTGCACTTAGTCTGCGAGTATAAATAAAAATCACTTATTACATTATTTCAATAAAGTGCTTTTATTATCGAGAACAACCAGATAAAATTAATAAGTCTTTCCTTTTGGATTAAAGATAATACTTCAAATTAATTTTATATCTTTAATAAAATGATATGATGGTTTACTTATACTGAGAAACCGTAGTAGTGCAGGGGTACAAGCATGCAACTATAAACACGACGATTGTAGGTTCGATTTCCACTCAGGGAAGTAAAATATTAAATATTTACATTTTCTCGCGCAAAAGTGCGGCATTGGGTTCACCACTCAACATGCAATGCCTCGAAAATTCGGGGAAAAGTGGGGAGCGGATGTAGCTTAATGGGAACGGAGTGTCTTAACACTAGATTCCCAACTTTTTATGACCCAACTCAAAGTAGCAATATGTTTATAATACATGTCTACTATATTCACCTTCGAATTCAAATCGTATGCAAGACTCAAACAAAATACCGCTCGAACCCATATTACACATCTTATCGATCTTATTCATGAAATATCTTTTCATCTTGCGACAAAAGACCAACTTCAAGTTGCATAAAACGTTAAATATCAAACTACTTTGAATATTTCAAAGTCCATAAGAGGTGAGCGGTATACCCGCTTACAACAAAGTGTCTTGATATATAAAATTGAGACTTGTGTAAAGAAATAATCTGTTTAGTTTTTTTCAAGTTCCACCAAAACGAAGAAATGATAATATTAAATATTTAATTTAATCCGGTGGGCATCGAACCCAAAACCACTCGGTTTTACGCCACGACTGGCCTCATTCTTTTGCTTTAATTTAATCTTAATTTAATTCGCTTAACATATTCGTAAATAGTAATGAACCAATTATGGTGATAAAAACTTATATGCAAATTTATATTTTTATTTCTCCGTATTTTAAAATTATTCTGTATTTTATATTGTACTAGCAAATAAGTACATTCTTATGACTATTTGTGTACAAAATATGTTTGTGTTATGGCAGATTGTGGAATCCAACGCTTTGTTCAAATTGCTGAATGTTGTTAAATTCTAATAAAAATCAATTAAATTAAATCAGCTTCACGCTGTATCCCACACACAGTAGGGTGGACAGAGGGAACCTAATGTTAAGACACTCTGTTCTCTACTTTTCGCTGAATTCTGGAAGCATTGCGTGTCGAGTGACGGACCTCACCGTCGCGCTTTTTGCCTCGACACCAGATCGAAGAAATGGAAATATACATTTAAATAAATATTTCATCTCCTCGAGTTGGATCGAACCCACAACCTGCCGATTTTGCAGCACATTTTGTAGGGGCACAAACAACCGGCCTCTTAAATTCTAAATATTATTAAATATTCATTAAAAATACCAAATCAATATTTTCTTAATAAGTTAAGTTAATAATACTTGTAGTTGGGTACAAAGACACATCAATGGTATTTACGTTATTTTTACGCAAAGTAAAATACGTTAAATTTAACATAAAGTGCCAGTTAGTTATTGAATAAGAGACGTATGTATGATATATTTTCACGCGTGGATGCTGTTCACTCGAGAGCCCTCTAATTGAATTTTTACAGGTAAAAGGCTCCATATTTTTAAGGTAACAGAATGCCAATAGCGTATGATGTATTGGACTTATTTAATTTCGATTTTATATTAATTTTTTTTATAATATACTATCTTTTGTATGTTCTTTCGCCTGTGTAAGTTTGAAATCTGTTCAAAGAGAAATAATCGAATTAATAATAAACAAAGTCATATGTCAAACTTTATCATAATACGTGCAATCGCTTCTTTATACCTAATATCTAACTAACGAATAAAAACAATTAAACATGCAAATGAATTTGGACCTACAGTTAAATAAAATAACTCTATAGAAAATCTAAAAAATCAAAAGTCTAACAAGATTTCCCTAAGCAAATGCATATAGTATTAAATCATAATTTGAAGTATCCTTTCGAGTAGGTCACGCTCACCCGTAGGGTCACAGAAGCCAATGATTCCGTATTGTGGACACGTACGTGACAACACACTTCCTTGTGTACTGAATCTAGATTTACAGTAAATATTCCTATATACTTCCGGTAAAATATTCTATTTTTAACTTAATGTGTTAAATATATTTGTATAACCTATCGTGGCGTAGTAGAGCAGCCATTGGCAGTGCTAAAGCTGGGGTCTTGTGTTCAATTCAGTTATATTAGTAATAGTAGTAACATATATAGTAAAAGTAATTCCTCTCTCCTGGCTAAATGCAAACCTGCCATTGAATTCCACTCTCTCTTTACACGCATTTTCTCGAATCCAGTCTAAAAGGGCTAAAATATATAATAAAGAGCTAACTCAGTTTTTGTCAGTAATGTAGATTTACATAGCTTAAATTATGCCTAATTTAGTACGTATTTATAATATTATATATAAAAAATATATCTAGTTGAAATTCGATTTTTTTGTAAGTTGATATAAATCATGAATGCCTTATTTCCCCAAGCACAGCTAAAAATGCAAGTAATTAATTTTTTCATGTAATTTTCTTATAATTATAAAGCGTACTGTATACAATTATTATAAAGAGAATAACATCATTTAAACAATTTCCGTTATCTGCACACGACACGGGGATATCATAGCGTATGGAGTGTAATTAAACTAACATGTATGGAAAAAGTGCTTTAACTCGTATACTGATAACGCGTAAATGTAACAGGTAGAAACAAAATTAACAATTGCCTTTAATGTGTGATACTTATTTTAAACTAATGTTTTATTTGTAATTTGAGGCCAGTTGTGGCGCAGTGGCACAAAGTGTGACTGTAATCACGACTGTCAGTGGGTTCAATCCCCATTTGAGTTGATAAAATATTTTATTTAATTTATATTTCCATTTATTCGCTCTGGTGTGGAGGCAGGCGCGTTGAATTCCGCCACTCAACACGCAATGCCTCTAGAATTCGGTGGAAAGTGAGGGGGAACGGATTGTCTTTAAACTAAATTATCTCTGCTTTAGAGAACTGTATCACTCCCAAAGTCAGGCTAAATGAACAACCAGAAATATATATTTTTTGCTTTACGCTGTATCTCTCTGTATAGTTAAGATACTCCATCTCCCATTATGATACTCCCATTTTCCATTTTCTGAAAACATTTAGTTATAAATAGTAAATATATAAGAAGATTACTCTACCTCCACAAGTATCAAATATTTACATTAATTAAAACAGGCTATAAGACTGTTTAAACTGTCACTGCTTTACGCTTGCTTTGTAATCAAATGGTGGTGGAAAACCCACACGAATGTATTAATGCTGTACGCTGGTTAACAGATATGAATACAATGGCTGCGGCTTGTTTGATCTGACACGATAACTTGTACAATCTTATTTGTTAACGTTGCCGATAATTATAGGAATATTTAAGTGAACGATTTTGCAAATATCGTTGGGTTTACTTGAATATTATTGTAGAATAATGTGTTTGAATGGAATATTCACGCATAGCTGTTTCTAAATGGGGAACGGATTGTGTTAATACCAGGTTTACTCTGCCTACATTGCTGTGTGCAGGATACAGTGTAATGCTGTGTGCAGAATACAGCAGGATGAAGCGTGATTTTTTAGTTATTTCTCTAATGTGTAATTTTAAAGTCATTATAATGTAAGAATGTGTGGTTAAGGAATTCCGAATTCTACCCCAAGTTTTATATAGTAATTTTATCAATATTCTGACATATCTTCTATATAAATATTCTATCAATATTTACGCATAGTTCTTCTATCTAAGGAGAACAAACACGTTACCATAAGAATGCCTATTGATCATATCTATAATATTAAAATCATTTAAACTGACAATTCTTTTCCAGGTAACATTTTTCCTTATTCACACTAAAACATATACATTTACATTTACTTTCAATAAAATAATAAAACAATAACTCACCAAAATACTATTTCCATATAATGTGTCATACGATTCAGCTTTGGACGCGACGTTTCTCAGCTTGCACGGTTTTTTCAGGGGTGGAGGGGGTTGTCCATGCTTAGGGGATGGTTGCTGGTTTTGACCAGATACATGATTGGCATTGGCATTGGCACTGGCCTTGTCCTTTTCCTTTACAGATTTGCTATTGTGTGTCAAATTGTTCTTGGTGAAGTTGCCAAGCTGCTCGAACATGCTCGATAGGTGTTGGGACATCATGTTGGCGTTTTCTTACCACAAACTCAGCCGAATTCAAACAAATACAAGTTCATGACTGAATTTTAAAGTTTGTCCATTGTTTAGTGCTTACATTGTTATTGCTTGCTTACACTGTTGAAATAGCCAAATAGAAAAATGGGGAAATTCGTCTCTATTATCTATAAATTCTTATAAAAAAAGTCTTAATGTTTTCCTACAAGACTAATAACATAAATAAATTGCAAGCGCGCGGATTAGTATTTCGACGTAGCTTGATGAGAACTTATAGTTTAGTGGTCAGAGCGCTTGGACTGCTTTCAATAGGTGCGGATTCAAGCCCTGCAACCTACTTTAATTTATTTATACGTTTCCTGAAACATTTTCTATTCTATATTTGTTATTAAAGTACTTTCTTTAAATAAATACAACTCATAGATAAATTATATTGGTAAAGATATGGCATATTACATTTCATATGGTTACCTAAACAGAGTGAATATGACAGTGTGAGAGTAGAATGTCGCAAGCGATACTGGCGCGGTTCCGGTAACATTCAACTTGCAACCAATACTATTATTAGTTATTGACATATCTGGAGAAGATAATGAAAATAGAGAATATTTAGTTCTAATTGATTTCTTGAAATTTCTTAAATAATTTTTCATTAGTCTCACTAAAGTACATAAAATAATAATAATATAAAATATAATAATATAATACATAATAATATAACATAATATATGAAATATATTTTATTTAAATATTTACTAAATATAAACCCAAAAAGGCTAATGCGCTGCTAAATATTATAAACAATATTTTATTCAATCTCTGCAGAAAAACGTGGCAAGTACTCTCATAAAACGAATATGACTGATACTACCATAAATTATACTTCATCGTATCCATTTTTTGAAATTTATACCTATTAAAAAGTTCTAAAACAAAATATGAATATTTTCTTACTAAAAGTGTTATACACTTTACAATATTTAGTAACTAAAATAAATAAGCAAGCCGACTCTACCTTGAAGGACTCGCAACCTGTACAAAAAAAATCAAGCTGACTATACTTTCAATCTATTTTATTATTACACAACAAAAGTATAATGACACGTTTGTAACATCCTCAAGTAAAAGAATTCAATGGCGTTTTCCTTGAGTTGATACCATCGTCCTCTGTCCAGAGAAAAAGTAATTCCACTCAGGCCGACTGTAATGAACGAATTTCCTCACTATCCCAAAGGCTTGTGAAACAACCAAACAAAAAATAATGAAGCAATATTTTGAAAGCGTTTTGGACAAAACAAAGCCTCCAGAATAATAGGCCCTCAAAGTTGCGTTAAAGAGACCGTTTCCATTGTCTTAGTACGGTTTCGGCGACCGTATTAAATTGGACATAGCCGGAACAATATCATTCATAATCTTCTTGTCGTTGCGTCGTCAAAAATATTACAATTTTTATGTTTAAGTTAGTTATGTGTAAGTGTAAGTAAGTACGTGGTGCAGCGGCACAAGGGTGTGACTGTAACACGACGGTTGTGAGTTCGATCCCCGCTCTAAGAAGTGAAATGTTTATTTACATTTATATTTCCATTTCTTCACTGTGATGTCAAGGCCAAGCACGGCGTTGAGTTCTGTTACTCAACCCGCAATGCCTCCAGAATTCTGCAGAAAGTGGGGAACGGAGTGTCTAAAACACTAGGTTCCCTCTGCCTACCCTGCTATGTGCGGCATACAGTGTGATTTATGTGTAAGTTTTAAAAATTTTCATTTGAGATATTATTAGTTAGATGGTGTAGTTTACAGTCCTATACCTATTTAGTTTAAATTAGTAACTAGATGAATGATGAACATAGTTAATTTAAGTCCAAATTGTATTGAGCGATTATTTAAGTATCACAAAGGTCGATAGTGTTACCTGTTTAAAGTAAATATATTTTTGTTAAACAAATATTTATATATGACATAATGATACGGTTAATGTAGAATAATGTAAAATTTTGAAGTTGTAAGGAACCAAATATTTTCATATTATCCCTATTTCATATTTTCATATCATCCCTGTTATTGTAACACGCAATGTCCCGAAAATTGGACGAAATGTGGGAAATGCAGTAAATAAAATAAAAAATCAGTTTCACTCTGTATCCCGCACAGAGCAGGGCAGGCAGAGGGAACCTAGTGTTAAGACACTCTGTTCCCCACTTTCCCCATTTTTTTAAATATTGCGTGTTAAGAGGCCGCACCTAACGCGCTTTGCTTTGAAACCCGAGCTAAGAAATGGAAATATAAATTTAGATAAATATTTGATTTCCTCGAGTGAGGATCGAACCCACAACAGTCGCGTAACAGTCACACCCTTGTACCCAGTCACACCCTTGTACCCTGGGCCAGGATGGCCTCAAATGTAGTATCTTACCACTATCTTTCCTCTATCTACCCCACTATTTGCGTGAATGGCAAGATAGACTTTTATGGAGAAATAAAATTTGATGTATGAACAGCATTCACAAAAAACAATTAAATTGATTAAGTTACTTCAGTTTACTGTTTGTTCACATTTTATCGATCATCACAAAATAATATTCCTTCTAAACAATAAACCTGAAGAAAACCACTCCTAAGAACAATGGAAACATGTCAAAAGGGAACACAGATCACAATAACTTGCCTTATCTTGTCTAACTTTGGAATGACACTTATCCACTTTCCCTAGAATCGATGCCACTCCAATATATTTATTGACGACGTGAAAATGTCGCAGCCCTCATATAAGAGATAAGAGCAGTTATATAAACATTTCATTGGTTAAACGGTATGCCTATCGGATGTGATTTTAAATTAAATATAAGCCTTATGTTTTTTGCACTGGCTTACATATGGGAGTTCCAAAATATGTAAATGTAAGTTAAAATAGAATACTTTATCATTGCTATAATTTTTTTAGCTTCACGATGTATCCCGTACAAGGCAGGGTAGACCGAGTATGCCTCAAGAATTCGGCAGAGAGTGGAGAAGTGTCTTCCCACAAGGTTTCCAGGTTACCTCTGCAGCATACAGTGTGAAGCTAAAAAGCTACGACTCTTATTTACTTTCATTCAATCACGCGCGCGCTCCGCTAGCCACAGTTTGTTTGCATAGTATACAAATACTAAAGCTAACCATATTTTTCATTAAAGTCAAAACAAATAAACGAAATATATCTAAAAAGCATAAAAACAAAAGCGAAATGAAACGTCAGAGCAAGGTTTGCAAATAAACAATACCTTTTACAATTCCTATTTTTTATTCAAACTGTCACAGATACCTATTGATTTTGTTTGGTATAATCGAAGCTTTAATTCGTTATCACAATTTCTTTTGTTACTTTGACGATGGTATCAAAAGCCCGTATAAAGCCTTCTACTGGCTTAAATTTTTAAATAATTATTTTCAAAATAATTTTATATTTTAGGGGTAAAACCATATCATAAAAGGTAACGGAACTTTTTGAGTCGTAACTATATTATTCCTCTGTCCGTCTATTAAGATCATTTATCTTGAGATCGCGTGAGAACTTTCAGCTAAAATTTATAAATAAATATTTACTTAGACGTATGTGGTCCCTTGAAGTGCAGAAAATTAAAGCGTAATCAAAACCTATGGGGTGTTTCCCGTGTACCTACAGTTATGAAATTTGGCACAAAGTGAGAACTTACAACATAAATAAAGGAAAAAACGGAAAAATCAAAATTTATAGATATTTTTTAAAACCAAATCGTCACAAACAATATATTTCATTTCATACAAAATGAGTGTATACGTCCGTTAACTTAACCATTTTACATTCTACTTCCCGTTGACATACAATCCTGAAATTGGTACGGAACCTCTAGTATACGAATTAGACTTTTTTCGCATTTGATTTTTCAAATATTTTTTTAAAAATGTAATTTAAGCTATCTTAACAATTCTTTCCCTTTTATCAGTTCTCAAGATTGCAACTGTTTACGTTTTTCCACTATTGAGCAACTCATGTCGGTTGTTAATTTGCAGAGAACTATGTGGCCTGCTTAAAATATTTTTAATCGTGATTACTTGTTATTTAAAAAAAGAGTATTTCAGTCTTTTTAGACTGGTATATTGAATTTATCAGCGCCACATGTGCTATGTCTAAAATTTAATGTCCAATATAGAATTGTAAAGTGTCAATTAACTCTGTCAACCTACTCCGCATAATCCTTATATGAAACCAAACCAAACAGTTATAATTTCATTTTAAGTGTTTTTTTCACCGCTTATTTAAATATAAAAAGGGTTCCGAGATTTGGATGGAAACAGAGATTCTTACTAGATTTCCAGGGACCAGGTGCTTACCGTGCATGAGTGGAATACAGCGTGAACTTAAAAAAAATCGAAAAGCAGTGTAGGCAGAGGAAAATTTGTGTTTATACACTCCTTTCTACGCTTTGTGCCCAATTTTCAAGACATCGCATATTGAGCGACGGGATGCTCTGCCGCGCTTCGTCTAAGAGAACGGGGTAACAAAAAGAATATTCCCTTGATTGGGAATCGACATAACAATGCATCACATTTCACATCCATTAGACTCGGTGCCACGACTGATTTATTTATTTGGCTCTTTCGACATTTCTTTATAAATCCATAATGATTTTAAACACAACTTTTTCAAATTAAAATAATTTACGCCATTAGATAAATAATAGAAAAGAAAAAATAAATAAAGAATAAAAATATTAAAACAAGTTTTCATATCGGTTTACGGGTTTACGGGCCGTGACTCCGATCAAACGGCTGACCGAAACTTTGCTCAGTGAATTGTTATTAGCGTAATTTTCTAAATATAACATTTTTGTTGTATGAAAATTTTTAGGTGGAGTAGTTATTAAAGTCAAATTATTACCCCTTGCCCTTTCGTATAATATATGTATGTATATAGTATAAGCTTAAAAAATATATAATGTAATATAGCTTTGCCTTATTAGGCTTTATTTCAGTCAAATTTCCGTCATTAGAGGGCCGCGACGCCAGTAGTGGCGCAGGGACACGAGCATGCGACTGTAATGCGACGTAGGTTTGATTATCACTTAAAGAAATTAATACTTTAATTTCATTCCCCCTATAACGCGACAAAGCGCGACGTTGAGTTCTGCTACTCAACATGGAATGCCTCAAAAATTTGGCTGAAAGGCAAATATATTTGAGTTTGTCTTTGCGGTTGTGATCTCAGAAATTGATTTAAATACAATCGGCTACAATACTATTTAAATGCAGTTTTTACTATACTTTATTTAAAATTATATTTTAAATTGGCTGAAACTTTTGTTTTCAATTATAATATTATAATATTCGAGAAATATAATATATCGTATTAATAAAAAACATTCATAAAAGTAGATATTTTTTTCATAAGAAAATTTTCAATATTAATAACAGCCCGATAATTCTACAATGTGTTTCCTTTTCTATTAATTTATAAATAAACTTGACTATAAGGAAAAGGCACTTTTAGCATTAAATAAACGACTTTGTAGCACAACATTTTAAAATGAACAATTTTTGTAAGGGAATAAGTGAACAATAGACATTTATAAGTCCTTGTACAACCGAGCCTGTTGTTAAATTTAAACTACGAGATCGGAATCTTTGTAGGAGGAAAATTATTATAATTTTTAAAAAAAAGTATTTTTTATAATTCTAATTAAAACTATAAATTAAAAAAAGATAAAAAATATTCAACAAAAAAAATCTTTCACAGATCAATTTTGTACCACATTAGTTATCCTTTTATCATTAGTATACTCGTAAATGCTAAATAATATCAGCATTTTTAGAGACACGTCCCGTTTATATCCGCTAAACTTCACAAAAAATCGTTTGGACACGCAATATTCATATAAAAAAAAATCATACTCCACTGAGGAAAATAAAAAATATTGTGAAGTTACTAAAGAAACTTTATAACATTTGCGTCGGTGTTTAAAAACAGTTGACTTTTCCAAATTATGTTAATGTATGTTTGATAGTTTAGCTTTCATAGAACCATCATATTCTATGAACACAGTTATAGCGTGAATATTATTAGAATATGAATCGGAATTCTAGAATAACAGAGAACTTCTTACTAGTGAAAGAACTTCATTGCTTTGATCATTATTTTAATTGTTTCGCTCTGGTAAACAAAGCGCGGCGTTCAGTTCCGCAACTGAACACACAATGTCTCAAAAGTTGAACAGAAAGTAGAGAACAGAGGGTGTCTATACTAGGTTCCAAAACAAGGAATTCAACGCCAGTTAGCAAAGCTGAAGGAATGAGAATAATTCATTGCTCTGAGTGGCAATATAATACAGCACCATGAAAGAAAATTAAGTAAAACGTGTGCACACAACACACAAACAATGAGAAACTGTGTACAAAATTGAAACGAAATTTATAAAAGTAAAAGATGTACGGAGTTAACCTCTTCACTCCGACATAACTAGAGTCAGCTTTACTTCACCACTAATGGATGGCTAAGACCTTTTACTGTGTCTTCTTCATATGCGATTATTATGTGAAAATATATGTATTATTTTATTACTAACACTGTAATTTTTAAAATTTTAATGCATGTAAGCCAAAAAGGTTTTGTAAGAAAGTATAATATTAAATATGAGAAAAACAACTTTTAACTTTCTCTCACATCCATAGGTTGACTGGAAGAAATTTCTATTAGAGATGATGAGAGAAGTTGACCTTTGTTAACAATATTCTGGACTATGTATCAATTGTTTTTAAGTGCAATACTCTTTATTGCATAAAATTATACATATATTTGATATTTTTCTTTAATCTTAATAAAATAATTTAGAAAACAAATTTTAAACTTTTAAAATTTTAAACATTTAGAAAAATATAAATAATTGTTTCAATATATATGATAGTTATATGGAACTAACTATACTAAACCTATTAAACATCTGTGAACTGAATATAATATGAGGAATATACCAAATTAGAATAAGTTTAGTCATGTAAGAAATAATGACAAATAAATAATCATTTTGCAGAACGTAGAAAATCTACATTATTATTATTTTTTTTAAATTGTAAATCAACAGTGTAGGTACCAACGCGAAATACCCGCTCTACTTCAATGATTTTTTTTATCAGCTTCACGCTGTATCCCGCACACAGCAGGGTAGGCAGAGGGAACCTAGTGTTAAGACACTCCGTTCCGCACTTTCTGCCGAATTCTGGAAGCATTGCGTGTTGAGTGGCAGAATTCAACGCCGCGCTTTGCCTCGACACCAGAACGAAGAAATGGAAATATAAACGTAAATAAATATTTAACTTCCTCGAGTGGGGGTCGAACCCACAACCGTCGCGTTACAGTTACGGCCTCAATAAAATAAATTACTATTTTAATCACAGTAAGTAAGCATTAAGTGCTTTTTGTGTATGCAAAATAGAAAAAAATCATAAACAAATTGTATGTAGAAAGATTGAAACTGATATTTCTATGATTAGTCATTCAAACGCCCCGGCCAATTAAGCTATAAAGCTATACGTTCGCCATTCACGCCGTGCCGCCACGGCGAATGAAGTCGGAATAACAGTATGGAAATGCCATTTTATTACATTTTTCGAAATGCTAACAATAAGTTTTGTAAGGCTTACTTTTTTGAAAAATCACTAGAAACATGACATAATTGTTCAGAGAATGAATAAACTAATTATAAAATGAAAGAAATAATTATATATTATTTTATTAATCATATATATATATATATATATATATATATATATATCACTGTGTTTTATCAGTATATAGTCTAGTCTATACAAAAATCACTTCACTAATTTGTAAAATTCGTATAATCCTACAATTTTTCTATATAGCTTACATAGCCAAGTAATAACTAGAATTAGTTCAATAATACTAGTATTAAATTAGATATATTAGTGTATTAAGCATATATACGTTTATAAATATAACGAGTTGAACGTAGTCGCAATTAGATGTTTGAAGTGATGTGGACCTGCATGCTGGACTAAAAAAGCAATTAGGACATCACTAATTGCTCGAGGATTAGAGAAAACGTATTTCTTGGGATAGACAACCGAGCTTTGAAGATTTTAACACAACTTTTACTAAGTTCATGACAGATACTACATCTGTAGAGTCAATATAAGTTTAAATAAAAAAGAAGAGTAATTCCCTCATTAACCACGATCTCAATAACTATAATGATATTAATCTTATGCGAGGGGGCAGGGGTCGTGGGTTCGACTCGGAGGAATGAATTATAAATATTTCCATTTCTTTGCTCTGGCACGATTTCTACCACTCAACACGCAATGCTTCGAGATATTTGTCGGAAACCAGGGAACGGAGTTTTTTAAGATTCAGTCCTCTCTGCCTACCCTACTATATGCGGGATACAGCGTGAAGCTGATTATATGAACTTTATGGGCAGGTCGTTAACGGATAAAGCACGTTGGATAGTAATTAAATAAAATCATCCCCTTTAGCGGATTCCTGGACTCCTTTAGGAGTGTGAAAAAGTGGAAGTTAATTGTGTATAATGTATTATACACAATTATTACTATTCATATCTCTTCTTCAGAAGAGTTTTCTGGTTATCTCTAGTTTAAATTATAAAAATAACGAACCGAATGAATTTACTTGTCTACATATAAGAAGAGTTAGTCTTGTTTGAAATTAACCTAAAACACACTGATCATTTATTAATTTTATTACACGTTTAAATATGCGAGTATATTAGAAATGTCCTTAAAGTTCAAATATTTATAATCTTAATATAACGTTCTTCACATATTATTAGTTACACATTTCATGATTATTTAAAGAACATATTACTACCTTTATATATCATATTTATAATATATTGAAATAAAATCAAAGTAAATAAAGTATTACTTAATTCGTTGGTCAATCAATTGTCAATCTGGGCATACATTTATTATTCAAATTATTTATTACAGTTTTAAATGAAACTATTTAAGAACTATTTACAAAGAACTTATTATTTGTTATAGTTTCCGTTAAAGTAATATTAATAAATAAGCAAAATTAAATATTTTTTGTTTATCACTGACGGTCGGACTGCAAAATGTTTCTGGTGAATTACAATTTACATGTCCTAGAATCTGGATAAAAGAGAAAAAATCCACACCGAGGATTTATATTTCATTCCGAATTATACACGCAGTACAGTACAACTTAAATGTTAAGTTAGCAAAAATTAAAATTAAATTGTATTGTAATTTCTTAAATGATAAATATTTAAACTTTAATTTTCGTCAAAGAAACTATTTATTATTTAAAAATGAACATTCAATCAAATTATTTAATTATAATGATGAGGCCAGTCGTGGCGCGGGGGCACTAGGTAAAACCGACTGGTTGTGGGTTCGATCCCCACTCGAGGAGATGAAATATTTATTTATATTTTCATTTCTTCGCTCTGGCATTGAGGCAAAGCGCGGCGTTGATTTCTGTCACTCAACACGCAATGCCTCCAGAATACGGCAGAAAGTGAGAAACGGCGTGTCTTAACACTAGGTTCCCTTTTCCCACCCTGCTGTGTGCGGGATACAGCGTGAAGCTGATTTTTTTAAAGATGATAATACAAGACTATTAATAGAATATCTACCGCAACTAATCACCTTTAAGAGAGCGTTTTCCTTATGTCCATAGTAATATTAATCGTAGAACTAGCTTTATGATTGATATTATGTAATATATCTATATAACATATACATACAATTTACTTTTCAGTTTTAAAATACTTTTATAATAACGAAACGCGATATACGTATGCATTTTTTTTTAATTCGCTTTATATATTTTATTTTACACTGCGTAATTTTCTAACATTATTTCGTATCGCAAGCATACAAATATAAATCTTATGAATGTTATTTAGATATTTTCCTAAAACATGAGACGAATAGAGTCGAACTTTTCATATAATTTATCTTATGACATTTTTTTTTCTAACTTTTATACGTTATTTTCATGTATTTGTTGTCAGATGGTTTTTATTGTAGTTCTCACCATGGTATGGCTACGTATGACCAGGTTGAGCGTTAAAATCTTTGTTAGATTTTGAGTTTGATTTTTTTAGATAGGTTCATTCCTATTTTGTAACGCGTACTTTTTGGTACCTTTGTAGGCCACGTCGAGTAATTTAATTTTTTTTAATGTAATTTCAGTTAGTATAAGCAATAATTTATTTAAATTGTTATACTTGTACTTGTTAGTGTGAATAAGAATCGTTATTTATGACATCGTATTTTTTATGTACTGTTTTTTTTTAGTATCTATATGAGCTGTCAAATATATGAACTTTAAATAAACTAAAAACATTCTAAATTACCTAGAGAGGAATTTCCACCAATTAAAAAGTTTTCCAAAAACTTTTGAAAAAACTTTTTTTCGGCTTCTAAAGTGAGATAACTTATCGGCAAGTGTAGTTATATGTTAAAGCTATTATTTATATATATGTTACGTGTAGTTCACAACTAAGCTATGCAGTGCACCGGATGCGTCCGCATTGTACCAAGGGTCCGCGGCAACTGCCTCTACAGTGGAATTGTCGACGATGGCAAGC
>DWGR01000162.1:0-29927 GCA_018247715.1 Heliconius burneyi
GCACAGAATGGATGGTTATTTATGAAATGGAAAAAATCATGATATAAAGTTGAATTGTGTAGTCTACTGTACCTTTTAAATAAAAAGACTAGTTTTTCTTTTATACTTAATTGCAAAAAAAATAAAACGTAAAAAGCATCAGCATCACTTTTTTACCTACTTACCAGGGTACGCAAAAGAAACCTAGGGTTAACTCTTCGTTCTCTACTTTGTGATGATTTGTCCTATACTGTGCTAAGAGTTGCTACTTTTAGCAGGATGTATCGACACATCATCGCATCTCAGACCACTAATATACTTAATATTAGTGGGAAACGGAGTGATCCCTCTATGCTGCTTATCTTGCTGTAATCGGGCAATAGCTAGCTTTATAAGAAGATTAGAATAAAAATAAAAAAGTAAATAGTGTTTTAAATAATATTCCATTTAACATATAACACGTATTACGAAAGTGAATTAAGCTTTTGCGTTAGTTCAGTTTTCTAGGTCAACTTTCTCAGCGTAGGGCCTCTACAATACTGTCACAGTTATTCACATATCATTCACAAATGTCATGTCATTGTCACCAGTAAACAATATTTGCAATAATTTATTAATTACATCATTAAAATGTTAAGCGACTTATTATGATAATAAACTTATAATATGTTTTCGATCACTCCTCCTGAAGTTTGTACCGTTTGTTTAAAATTACAAACTAAATAATAGTTTCTTACACTTCTTCGCAATTCCAGTACAGGAAGGTGATCTTGAAAGTAATTTTAGGGGTTTCTTGTGTTTTAGTCTTTTTCTGTGAGCTGAAATATTATATTGTGTATCCTGTTATCTTCTTTATTCAAATTAATTTTTGCAAACACTTCCGATTCTTCGAATGGACATAAAATAAAAAGTATTCAGTCAACCTGCGTAATTTTGACAGATACGAGCGATATTTTACACTATGTCTTAAAATTTAAAGCATATTACAAGAGTGTTTTTTAGAGTGAGTGTTAATGCTCTCATTATACTTTTCACCGATCGACATTCAATAAGCCTTTTAAAATATATCAGTACAGAAGAAAATCTGAATTTTTTAGTCTGTCAAAATTGCACCCATCGAATGGATAACTTTGATACACCTTTATATGTATAACCATTCATATAAAGGTAGTTATAGCTATTTTTCAAAATAATAAAAAAACGGATTTTTTATATTACAGAAAAATGGACAATCAGTCTAGAGAGTTTGCGATTAGTATATTATATATTTTTAATCACCATCAAAAAATACTTAAAAACACATTTAATAGCAAAAAAAAAAGTAAACTGAAAAGAAAATAAGCAAAATTGAATATTAATTGTCTATTCTTCTTATATAAACCGCCTCTATAAAGAGAATCACTCAAAATTATCGACAGAAAAACGATTTTTAACTTTCACGATAGTGGGAAATTTGTACTCTGTCAGTAGATAAAATAAAAGTTTTTAGCGAATTTCGTAGTTACAATACTTTTCAACCAGTGAACACGTGACAAAAATGCCACTCATGTACCAACTAACATGGGCACTAAATCCAAATGTAACGAACGAGTATTGAATACTAAAGTAACTTTTGAACATGTTCAAATCTCTGTTACAATTTGAGTCGATTTTTCTTAATTTTATTTTATTTGAAGTTTAATTTCATTCTGAGAACTTTCTAACTGTGGGCTTAAATCGGATTCAGTTTTTTTTTTATATATATTGTTATACAGTTCTCTTAATAACATATTTAAAAGGAAAGTGTTGGGTTTCACCACGCGACACCGACTTTTATTGTTAGTTCTTACTCAGAAAAAATCCCATTTTTATTAATATCCCATTTTTATTAATTAATATTATATTTTTTTAATATAAAAATTATAATTCTTTAAAAATTGTAACTATAACATAAAATTGTAAATATATATATATATATATATATATATATATATATATTAGTAGCTTTATGTATAGTGTGATTCAGATATAAAATTTATAATTTAATTTTGTTCATAAAAATGCTTTGACTTATCTTTCCAAAAATATTGTGAAAGCTGAGAGTAATCATTACCTTTGACATTCAATACGAGAGCAAGGCGATAACCAAACGCACGTAAATAAAATAAGTTAGATAGAAAATATGATTATTTACAATTGTTATGATAGTTTATAAATAAAGTAGCATACATAGTGAGATCAAACACGAATCTTTTGACTTTTACTGCAGTTTTAGTCAAAAATGCAAAAAATAACATAAGATAAATTAAGAAATTCCCTAAACGCATCGAGTTTCAGAGCTGCCCTACAATTTATCTGATAAAGAATGATTAATGTTTAAAAGAAAAATGATTTTCATAAGATAAAAGTATTCGAAAATTCTATTGTAAGAAGCGCTACAATTGCGAAACATTTAAAAATAGATTTTTCTTTTTATTTTAATTTAATTTTCTCCAATTTCGTCTTATTTGCAGTAAAGCAGCTTATTGAGCGTTAATAGCTGAATTTAATTATATATTTCTCGCAATTTAAGAAAAATTGTTTATTTCTTTCTTCATTTGGATGAGAAAAACGATATTTCTAGTTCCGACGGAAAGCTGAACTTGAAGTTTGTGTCTGCCTTACTATGCCGAATAAAACATGTAAATAAAACAAAAATACAACAATTCATACACAAATCTGATAAGATACGCTTCAAATAACTATTTGAATATAACTATGAAAATAATATTATGATAATAAGCTTTCTGCCTACTATTTATAATGCGCAACACAAATGCGCGTACAATAGACGTACAATAGAGTTGCACGTGGCGGATGGAACGTTGCAGACCTCGTAATAGCTGGCAGGGGTCGCTGCGGGCAAGCCTTCTATCGTGGACCCCCAACAAAATCATTAATTTTGCAAAACAACATTTACGATAAAAGACAGATTCTTTAAGGACAAGAATAAAAATATTATAGTATGAGCACGCCCGTATTGTTGTGTAATTATTCAAAAAATTAATTTACATGTTTATTGTTGTATGAGCAGTCATATCTCGGGACCGAGAAGGTAAAAACCTTGGTCAGCTTTGAATGAGAGACGTTAAACTTGTATACACTCCCAAGTTAATTCATTCAAAGGGTTGTTTGTGGTCAAAGTGCGAACAGTCCAATATTCTTTGTTTTGAATAAACCATTGTTTATTTATTAAACTCATTTTGTATTCCCGCCTGCAGTAAGAAAATAAAAGAGAAAACTGAAAACAAATGTAGACAAATATCTTAAATGTTGTTGTTTGTCAAGTAGAAAATTTACCTTGAATTGTGAGCGTTGTAGGAACTTTTATAGTCATTGTATCTAAAAAAGTCTAAAATCTGGCAGCTCTGATATTTTAATAAGTCTTTAAGATCTAATAAATATAAACATTATATATTCGATATACGAGTATGTATACACTACGGGAGGAGTCAGTAAGATTATTCTTATATTATTATAGTCAGTAGGTACTCTGTTAAGTTTGAGTATTTATAGATAATTTAAAAATATTACACAATCTAATGTATTAAGTAATTATTATACACGCTTCAAATATAAAATTACCTACACTTTATCAGAAGTTGATTAAGCATTTCAAGTCCAAATGAATGCAAGAGTGTACAGTATTAGTCCTACCAGTAGTACCCGCATAAATTGTCATCTGGATGAGAGCCAAAAAATTATCGCACACAATACAAGTCCCGTAGCTAACTAGAATTAACGGACAAAGAAGCATTAAGTCAAGTCAGTGGATCATAGTAATTGACGCCTTTGAGGCTTAGCGGAGACACGATGACTGATTCGCAGTGACTAGGTTATAGGTTTAATCTGATTAGGCGTGGGGTTGTTTTCATCATATTAATATCAATGATATTTGCTTACTGTTTTTTAGTCACACTGTATTTCGTAGCAGGCTGGGTGTTAAGTTAGTGTTAAGACACTCCGTTCCCCATTTTCCGTCGAATTCTAGAGGTATTACGTATTGAGTAACGGTTCTTTACAACCTTTCGTATTTACAGTCATACTTTGTACCTTTGCGACCGGCCCAAATGAGTTTATCATATTAAGTTCATTTCTTTAGATTAAGAAGGCCAATCGTGGCGCAGCGGCACAAAGTTTTAAGATTCATGAAAATAATGATTTTAAAAAGTTTTTTAAAATATAATTTAATAAACCTACAGTTTCTACAAAAACTGAAAAAAATATTTTTTTTTCATTGACTTCTACATTGTTAAGCCAAAATTATTCATATATTGTAAATATAGACATACAATTTCCTTAATAACAACATAAGTATATTCTGCGATTGAACCTACATATATCGTAATATCTGGATCAGGCGAATATCATTTATTTTTATTTGGGGCCTATATCAGCATACAAATGTCTCTGAAAAGTAATGAGGTGCGCTCGACTAGAGGATGAAAACTAAGAGGAGAAAGTCCTTCTATTTTTGCGCTTACATTTGTCTGTTGTAATGCGATATTTTACTATGAAATAATTAGTGTTTGATTATCAATGCATATTCAAATAAAAAAAAAGCTTTTAATGAAAAAAAACATGTAACGTTTTATTGTCACTTATTTGACTATTGGAGTTATTAATTATTTCACCGCGGAGACATGTTTGTCTCTAAGAATATTTGAGGCCGTAGTGTCGAAGCGGCACAGGGGTGCGACTGTAACGCGACGGTTGTGGGTTCGATCCCAACTCCAGGAAGTGAAATGTTTATTTGCGTTTATAATTCCATTTCTACGGTGTTGAGGCAAAGCGTGGAGTTGAGTTCTGCCCCTCAACACGCAATACCTCCATAATTCGGCAGAAAGTGGTGAACGGAATGTCTCAACACTACGGGATACTGAGTGAAACTGATTTAATTTTTTTATTTACTTCATTTAAGAGAAAACCTGTCTGACAGTCCGTTAATAGAAACAAATCAATTTTTACGGCTATTCAGATTGGTGATGAACTAGCGCCCTAAAAATTTATTAGGGTAGACTCAAATCTCTTGGAGTAACTGAATGTTTAATAAAATTTAGACTCAATAGATTCATTACTGATATCATCAATTTAGCCTTTAAACTAACACTGAAAAGATGGCACTTGACGATAATATCTTTTACATCGTTAAATATAATAAAAATACGCTGTAATATATCCTAATTAAAATACAAATATTTTGATATTTTTAAGATATTTTATAAATATATAACTATTTAAAAGTCATACTAAAAGAAAAATGATAAGCAGATCTACAATAGTATAACTCAATTTTAAAAATTACAAAAAATAAAGAACACCTTACTTATTTCACATTACAAACTTATACTTGTAGTTTATATCATAAAATATTTTTTGACTTCATCTCTAGCGGGGTAGCCAGTGAGAGCGACCGCTACAAATAAAATTACCATCAGTAGAATATATATTTAGTTGTTATACATTCATATATTTACAATTTGAAATCTTGACGAAAATTCAACTGATATTATTATATGCTGCTATATTCAAATCTAACCGTAATATTTGGCAGGACGATGCTTGCGGAAGCTTTACAGGTTGTAAGTTAGAGCTAGTTCGAAATAGAAGCAGAAACTTTGCACAATGTACTCGTGGGGACTAGTGTGGCTGGATTTTCACTTCATACTTACCCCTTATAGGAATAAGAATAAAAAATTTACTTCAAGCTGTATATATTTTTATATCTTAATTATAGTATAACGTGTTAAATCGTATTAATTAATTAAGCTTACCGCAATATCCCGCATATAACAGGTCTGATTATGTTCGTGAGAGATTAGTTAAAATAGACCCAAAGAATTTGTATCAATAATTAAATCTACTTACGATGAAGCTAACAAATATAGCAATATAATTTATTCTCAAACCTGCCTAGTAGCATTTCTCTACGTAGGACGTAAATTTGTAGAAGACATCTCAAAATTTATGATTTAATAAACAACAAAGGCCTATCAAAGATGGCGCTACAATGTCTGTTGGTTATAAGTTAAGCGCCCTAATTGAACAGATAAATATTGTGATCTCTTGCGACTGCTTGGGATTATCAAAGAATCTACATATAGAGTGTTGGCCGACACTATCTCGGCACACTCAGGAGCTTCGCGTCACGGAAATGAAGATGCTGAGGTGGATGTGCGGCGTAACGCGGTCTGACCGCATACGCAACACGTTCATTGTTCACCGTGACGTAGCGGATAACCTCCCAGAGCGTCGGCTGAGATGGTTTGGCCACGTTACGCCCCGGCCTAAGAACTACGTCGGATACAAGTGCCTTGCTATGTCAGTCCCTGGAGTGAGGCCTCTCGGATGCCCAAGAAAGCGCTGGTTGGATGTCGTGACGCAGGACATGAGAGCCAATGGTTTAACCACCGAGGACGTTAAAGACCGTGCAAAGTGGAGTAGGCTGAGCAGGAAGGCAGACCCTGGCAATAGCCGGGATTAATGCCAGGATGATGAAGAAGAAGAAGAATCTACATATAGAGTTATATAGTGAATTAAAATTATATATTATGTATTTAATTTTATTTTATACAAATGTATTAGATACGGTAGAACGTTTGTCGAAGAAATAAATGAAAAGAAAATGCCAATATAAGAGAGAAGAGTAATAAGATGTTTGTATATAGATATTTGAGTCGTAGATATTGGCGGCAAAGTTCAAAGTCGTCTAACGTTTTGTAGTATTTTTGTAGTAGTAAGTGTTTAGGTCATGAGCATCTATGCGTTATTGCGTCACAGGAAATATAAGTATGGATAAACATCGTGAAATGAAAAACAAATTCTACCTCTAAACTGTTGAGGCATCTTTATTAATTTCTTTAGGTGTGTGTTTGAAATATTTTACGCTATAAGATGTCCCCGTAAAAGAGGCGCTGACGGTTCCACCTTATATATTGAAATATGCTTAAAGAAAAAGTTGTCAGTAGCAAGGCGCTTTGAACACATTTAAAACATGAGCTACTGTCAATTGTGCGAATTGAATATGGAACATTTCATACTTAATTAGATCATTTCCACATTGCATCTCCTGATTCAATTAGCTGCTAGATGAGGATTTCAATATACAATAATTAAATCAGCTTGACGCTGTACTACGCACACAGCAAAGTAAGGAAGGGAACCTAGTGTTAAGAGACTCCGTTTCCCACTTTGCGATACAATAATTAGATACTCCATAATCACGGAGTACATAATTATAGGTCATCTAATTATACAAAATACTACTTTGGAGTCATTTGTCAGTACGGTCGGCACACATTACATTTAAAGTCTACAATCTACATATACAATTATGAAAGGGCGAATAAAGTGGCTTATCACTGGATTATCTCTGTTCGTTCTGTAATAACTTTTTCTTTTACCAAAGAAGCATTTTAAAGCAACACGGTAAGCTTGTATTTCTTTTAGAGTTAATTAGGTTTATCAATGAAACATTCCACCGAATTCTAGAGACATGGTTTGTAAAGTAGTGGAACGCAGTGCTACAGAGGAAGCCTAATGCTAAGAGACTCCACTTTCGCCGAATTCTGGATACATTACATGTTGAGCGGCGAAACTCAACGCCGCAATGCCTCCAGAATTCGACAGAATAAAAGCTTTAAAATTTCTTTAAAGTAAGTTGTATCGTAAAATGCTAAATAAAATAAATTTACGACATAAATAGTATAAAACATTACTTAACCTTATACAGCATAAATTTTTTACAACTCTATAGCAACATTGTAACTATTCACCCAAGATCCCAGGACCCCCAGACCTACGTCATTTTAGCACTATTGGCATAATATGTACTTAAAAGTATACTACTAGTTACGCATATGCGTACTCACTAACTTAAAAGTGGGGCTCTTTCAGAAGTGGCGCCAAGTAAAGGGTCATTTTTGTCTGGGAGAATGAATGGGTCATTATATTCGTCTAGGTGCATATAAAGGGTCTTGAAATAGTCTGTGAATTATATGAGTAAAATTAAAACTTGCTGGTATAACATATTTTGCCCCAAGTTTAAACAACCTTTAGGACGTCTGGCAGGAGTAAAGGCCCACGTAAAGGATCTGGTGGCAATATTTTTTTTTAATGTTTTTCTAATAAATATATTTAACTACGAGCGTTTCTACTTTAACGTAGGTCAGGGTCTACCTTAAGTTAGCACTACCTCTGGAAGGTACTTACTTTCAAGTTAATAAGTACCCATATTGTCTTAAATACACATTAAGCTATTAATCCTCAAAATTTCAGCTTTGCTAAAATGATGAAGGTCAGGCGGAGCCCAGTCTATTCTAAAACAAATTGCTTTACTAAGTAACTTTAGGTCAAAGCTTTATAAGTTTAAGAATACTTTTGAAGTTTACTCGACAAATTGTTCAGCTTACTTTCGATTCTACGATCGTCTTAAACAGAAAAGTCATTGGCAGTTTACAAAGCAATAGCAAGTTTGCGTGAAATGCAATCTTGCTATCTTGAATATTTTATTAGATGTGTACTTACCCCGCGCGGGATTGTAGGTGGGGAGATCTAACACCGTTAAATCTTTTATTGTCCACTATGTCTACTCTCTACCTATTTTTTATATGTTAAATAGTATACTTGAAAGGTACTAATGCGTTTTTTACTTAACAGTTTCTTGAAAAAGGATATAATTAGCTTGTATGTTTGAGTAAAGGATTCGCAACAGAACTACTTCTTAAAACGAAATTTATATATATATATATATATATATATATATATATATATATATATATATATATATATATATATATATATATATATATATATTTATATATATTTATATATACATATATCAGTGGAACAAGGGTGTGACTGTAACGCGACAGTTGTGGGTTCGATCCCCACTCGAGGAAGTGAAATTTTTATTTACGTTTATATTTCCATTTCTCCGCTCTGGTGTCGAGGCAAAACGCGACGTTGAGTTCTGCCACTCAACTCGCAATGCCTCCAGAATTCGGCAGAAAGTGGGGAACGGAGTGTTTAGCTTAGCTTAGTACTATAAAATAATGATATAACAAACTCTTCCATTGTTAACATTTTGTCTTACTTGTTTTATAATTCTATAGTAATGGAAAATATTTTCATTAGATACTCATTTTATTGTGCAAGTAGCACAGACTGTAACAATTTTAAAATACAAAGAGTCTGGACGTGGTTTACTTTTTGCTAGAAACAAAAAGACGTCTTGGGAGGTTCTATTTAGATAAACTTTAAGACAATGTACAATTACCTTGTCGAATCATAATTGGATGTAAAAGATGTAAAAAAAATAATATAATATAGCAGAGACTTAAAGCAGAGACTTAATTAACTCTATCTAATACTGTGATGTGATGAAGTATGTCAAGTCTAAACCAATAAACTATATACAGATATGATAGTATTTAGTAACTATGTTTATATTATGAAAATAGTTATTTTTAATACTTTCATCTCAGATTACTCTTTCTCGCAAACGAGGTAAAAATTGATTAACTCTAAAGTATAAATAATATGAACTACTTAATTTTATATTTGATATCTCAAAACATTAGTTATTTGTTTAAAGCGCTCGAACAAAAATTAGAGATGTTGTTTCATATTGTACTGCATTCTTCTTTTTTATTGGAATTGTTACGTCTATCATAATAATCATAATACAATTTAAAAAAAGTGTCAAAACTATATATTACTGAAAGGGAGTTACTTGATACATAGCTAAATTACAAATTATATAAAATATTTGCTATGTTGAAAGGACAGCGACTTCCTTTTTAAGCCGAGATTTTGTAAAAGTCTTCTCCATAGCTTTCCTTGCCCACAGAAGCTGGTTATATATGTTACATTGTAAGCCATATAAAAATATTAGGCACCTGGATCAAATTATTCTCAACATGTTTCAACCCTACAATAACGCTAATGTATAAAATGCTTCTTATCTAACACAATGTCTATTGTATCATCTAAGTCATCATCAAACACAGTGGAAAAAATATTATCTAACTTTTATCTGTTAATAAAAGTATTAAATTGTAATAAAAGTAAAGTAAGTAATAAAAGTAAAAAATTAAATTAAAATGATTTAAATTTTGTGGTTAATAACAGCGGATTTGAAATTGAACTGCCATGTCAAAAAACCGAACATTAAAAACAGGGGAGGGGGAATTTTGACACTACTCTCTTTGCCTACTCTGATTTGGAAAAAAGCTTAAAACACTCTAAAAAATGTCAAGTAAATTAAAACATTCTCAATTTAGTAATGATCAAATTTTTGATATAGAAAGAAACTTTAACTAAATCACTAAGAGCAAGCAGTACGTCGACTAGAACATCCAATGTCTATAGTCCAATGTAAATGTCTCAGCATAAGTTGATGTCAATAAAATTACTGACAAAGATTCCTGAATCTGCCAATAAAGCATATATAACCAGAAGATTAAAAAATCCTCCATTTTTTATTTTTACTTTTTTAAATTTACTTTTATTAATTTAATTTTATCACCGGTTATATTACGGTTACATTTCCCCATTACGTCTTGTACGTAATGAGATGGTGTCAAAAACCACAAAGCTACTCTTGAGTATAAATTTACACCTAAAGTTACTTTAGACACATTATATTATCAATTACATAATCTTGTTATTCAAGTAATATGGATTTTGAGCTTAAGTAGTTTGAACTATAATTAAGTACTAAACATGTGATAGCGTATCACATGTGATGTGATGTGCTTTCTGGACTGACCTCTCGACTGACATTATTAGCCTTTAACTATAATATAACAATGAATCAGTTGCAGCAGATTTTTACATAAGGAACCTAACCCTACGCATACATAACTCTCAGTAACTAGGTTCGACTGACACTCGACCGATTTTTTACATTTATATATGAATTAGTGTAGTTAAATTATACTGTTGATATTTATCGAATAACAAATGAACACTCGAATTAAAAACTTACCTTTATGAAAATAATCACTGCAATATTTTGTATAAACATCAAATTTATACAAAATGAAGATTTTTATAAATTAATATTTCTTCGCCCTATAAATTGTATTTGGCCAATGGAATTGACTGTCACCCTTGAAACTTCTTGATCGCAAGACTGAACGAAAATGTTATTCTATTAGCATCAGTAATGGGTTTTGCTACGATAGAAGTTTTAAATTTTCTTAAATTTTCAGCCCGTCGTGGCGCAACGGTACAATGATGTGAATGTAACGCGACGGTTGTGAGTTCGATCTCCACTCGAGGAAAGGAAATATTTATTTACGTTTATGTTTCCATTTCTTCGCTCTAGTGTCGAGGTAAAGCACGGCGTTGAGTTCTGCCACTCATCATGCAATACCTCCAGAATTCAGCGGAAAGTGGGGGACGGAGTGTTTTGACACCAGGTTCCCTCTGCCTACCCTGCTGTGTGCGGGATACAGCGTGAAGCTGATTTTTTTTATTTTGAGGACTTTTATTTCTTTAAAGCATTTAAAATTTATACCAAATTTCAATCATCGATATCTGAGATTTTAAACTGACAAGCATCCCTTTACATATCTTGTCAGAACTGCTGTTCATGTTTGCAGGTGATTATTTTTGTCGAATTCAACCACCCTTTTTCCTTTAATACATGTTGATCTAAATATCTGTCATTCTTCATAGGAAGGAAAAAATAAAGCATTCTGCATGAGCGTCAGTTATGTTAAATACAACTCTTACCTCATTACACTGAACATTAGCTAAATATCATAACATTAAAGACCTCAAACCTAAGAAGTTGCCCATTAAGTCTAACATGTGGTCTCATCTAGGCAACTTGTGAACGAAAGATATAATACTTGGTGGAAAGAGTCATTAAGAATTAAAACATGCCGCTCCAGCCATCGTTTCCTTGGGTGTCAGGGGGGTATGACTACCTCGAAAGAATATGTTGAGTTTACTATTTTATTATTATGAATATTATAGGAATATATTAATACGAGAGAGTCGATAAAATAAATTGAATTTTATGCGTGTTTAACGGGCCGCGTCTTATTCATAAGGATAAATTGATAAGGATTGCGATGTATGACTGTGATGGTTGTGGGCTCGTTTCCCATTCAGGCGAATGATTATACACAATTTTTATTTCCTGGATCTGGTGAAAAAACGAGAATCTGAGAACAATTTACATTTACGTTTTCAAGTCTTTTTTTATTCATAAAAAAAATCAAAATTGTCAAAAAACACCATTGATTGTCATTACTTATTCACGCTGACATATTCACAGCTTTTATATATATTGCATAATTGTAGCTTATAAAGTTATTAAAATAGTTTAAGGAATATATATATACGAGTATAACACAGGCGTCTGCCGATAAAACCAGCCAAACAATGCGAAATGTTTAATAAGTATCGAACAGAGTATTGTCAAATACATTTTACCTATTTTGAAATATAAATACTATTCTCTTTAACATTCACATCCACTTTTGGAATCTAAGTTACTTTTTATTTATTATTTAGGCTAAATATATAGAAAACATTTAAAATAATAATTCTTGCTATAAAATATATAAAATCCTAACCTAAATACGAAAATGAATGTTACAATATCTTGTACCCTTATTATCATAAAGAAAAAATAAACAGAAAAAGTAATAAACGTTTGTTCCACTTTTGCTTCGTAAAACACACTTTCAGATGTATCTACTGAGAAACAATGATTTTGTAAAATATTAAATAAGTATTAAATTTATTTGAGGGTATTAAATTATTCTCGTTGTATCCCACATATAACAGAAAAGATAGAGGAATCCAATTTTGAGACACTTCATTGCCCAATTTTTAAGAAATTACGCGTCGAGTAAAATAACTCATCGCCGCGCTTTCTTTTGTGACCAGAGCTAATCCATTGAAAAATACATTTTTTATTTTTTTTTTCTTAATAATATAAAAAGGAGAGAATAGAGACGGAGAGATTATTAGTAATTTCATGTCAAAACAAGGCATACTTATAACATTTTCTATTTTAATATAATATATAATAAGTAATGTAACGTAACAGTAATAATTACAGCTACGTAACGTAATATTAGCGACTGTGATCATCCTTGATATATTTCTTTGAGACGATACCTTCGTCAATACCGCAATCACAGCGGTTTCGAAATTCATGTCGATCCCCGAATATTTGGTGTCTCTACTCAAATACACATTGAGGTGCCTTTGATTTCAAACTATAGTATTAATATACGTCAAGGATTTACAACTATACAGATATGAGAGAACCTTCTAAAAATTAAAAAAAAATAGCTTATATATATTAAATACATAATGGTTATATTACCAAATAAGTATAAACTTATGAGCATCATTTATTTTATTTCGTATATAATTTTCTGTAATTGGGTAAAACGAAAAGCCAGCTAGGAATTTTCAGATAGAAAACCATCACCGGTGATTTGAATCTCAATGAAATTTCGTTCAATGCTACTCGAAATGACTAGTAGAAGCTTTCGGTATTCGGTAGCAATTCAGGTAATTCCTAATACAAACAACATTTGATTACAAAATAAATACAGCAGCTTTTAACTGATTGATTTAAAAAATAAAACAGATCAATATATATGTAAATACAATATATAGGTACGTATTTATTTAGGTACGTAACTGAATTATCAAGTTAAAAATAGTTTGCGAATATTGTCGCCTGAAATATTTAACTGAAATTGAAATGCTTGTAGCTTCTCGTTTTTCATTTATAGTATTGAAATAAAACACATACCGTACTTTGTGTACGTAATACATTCAAAGTAAGTACAAACATAAAACGATCACAATAAAATAATAATAAACATATGACTGATTAATTTGTTATTTTTAAATTTTCCTATGGTTTATGAAGAAACTTAATAAGCTGAAGAATAGTTTCAATAATTATCAATGATTTTCAAAAGTAATAAGTGTTACATTTGTTAATAGTAATGTGAGGATAACAACAACAGAAACTAATCTTATACTTGCTTGTCAGTCACTTACAATTATTATCAAAGCTAATTATATGAACATAAAATTGAACGATTTTAAATTTCGCTTGTAACTTAAAAAAGAATTTAGAAAATAGACTTAATAGCTTCTCTCCTGTCATCCTGACAATCCTCTTTGAAATTCTGCCTTTCTTTATTTTGTCTTTGTCATTGTTATAAATAGCATCATCATCATCAATCATCGCCATTTTTTAAACATTATGATGATTAAAAACAAAATCAATAGACAAGAAAAATAAACAAAAAAATATTTATTTTTCTTATTTGATCAAATTAAAAGAATTTATGGTTGATTTTTACATTAAAAATATAAATCATACACTTAAATATAATTATAGCGATATTTGTGGGTTCGATTCCGACTCGAACTTTTAAATAGTAACCTATTTGGTACTATTTTTATTTATTAAATTCAAGCAATTGTAAGAATTCATTCCAAATTTTACCTGTAATGCATAAAATACTAAAAATATTATTAATAATAAATAATACATAGTTTAAAAAACAAACTTAAAAACACGCATTTCTATAGAAATATATATATATAGCATATAACACACACACAGATACATATATATATATATATATATATATATATATATATATATATATATATATATATATATACCAGTCACATTGAAAAACAAAGTAAAGGTTGTTCTACGACACACAGTAGCTAAGAGCTGGTGAAAAATTTAATCCTGAATTTTTGCATTCCAACTTTTCCTTCTTCACATATTTACGTTCACCTCGTCGTGGCCGTTTTACTAATTGAGGATTTAGTAGCCGCAAAGCACCGTATTTTTATTAACTCTCTTTGTTTTCTGGCTCTGCTGAAAATTAGAATCCTCCATAAATAATTTCAGTATTAGGAAAAATAATAAAATTTCGAGATTTTTAAATTCTTACTAAGAATAATATTTGATCTTGGACTTTTTTTAACAACAAATAATATAATTAAATAATATAATAATATAATTAGCTTCACGCACATAGCAAGGTAAGCCAAAGGAACCTAGGAACATAGTCAGAACGGAAATATCTTATTGGGTACAGAGTTTTTTAGTACTCCGTACACATTAAGGCCACTTTCCGTTTCGTTTCCCACTTTCCATCAAATTCTGGAGGCATTGTGTGTTGAGAGGCAGAATTCAATCCGCACTTCGTATCGTTACCAGAACAGAACAACAAAAATTTAAATATTCAATATTTCATTTACTCAAATGGTAATCGACCCCAAAACCTGTCGTGTTTACAGTCGCACCCTTATGACTCTGGGCCACGAATGGGGTCCATATAATTTAATTATAATAAAATACAGTGTGATAACAAATCTTTGATTTCTATAAAACCAAATTCTGCTTTAAAAGTATAGAGCTAAGACTATGACTTCTAGATTTATTAATGAAGAAGATAAAAAATCGATATATAGCGACAAATATGTAAAATAATATACTTTTGCTTATGTAATTATGTATAATAAGCCCAAAGAAAGAATATATATTTTTTCTATTCTATTTATTTCCTGCTGAGTAAAACTTTCACAATAGGAAACCGGAAATTGCCATATAACCGCGTAAAACGAAACTGCTATAAATGTCACTTGTTCTACTTGAGAATTAATAACGACAGCGATCTTACTAGACGCTTACATCTTACCTTTACTCGAATAAAGTAATGTTTTTGCAATGATAAAAACAAATATTCATCTATACAAATATATCTTCAGGATGGGGAGCCTAGTCTTGAGATACTCCGTTCTCCACTTTCGAAGCATTACATGTTAAGTGGCGGAACTCGGCCTCTAGTTTTAAATTGACACTAGAATGAAGATATTAAAATATGAAATATTATTTCATTCCCTGGAATGGAAATCGGACCCAAAACCTGTCTCATTTACAGTCACACGCTTGTGCTGCTGCACCACGATCCAGCAGTCGGCGGAAAGTGGGGAGCGAAATTTCTAGTCTCTCTCTGCCTACCCTGCTACTTGTGGGGTACAGCGTGAAGCTCAAAGTAATTTTATATTAATAAAAACTACTTGGAAATATTATAAATACTATTTTTTCAGCCTACAATTGTAAGAACCGATAAAATTTGGCGCGATAGAGACGTTTTTACATTAATTTTCTACTCTCTGAGAAAAAATCTTGTTTCATTTGCTTTGTAATAAATTTTGATTTGTCAAAACTTCAAATATATTAAATTTCAAAATGCCAACAGCGAAAGCCAATGTCGAGTATAAATTTTTAGTCTAAACACAAGAGTGAAAATTGTATCCTGCTTATAGCGTATATAGGTACCTATAGCGAGACATCACTGAACACAGTTTCAATTTAGCCACTGACGTACGTATGACATACGTATGTATTTTGAATGTCTCCTATTACATAATTAGAGAGGAACACTTGTGATTATATTTTTGTTTAATAAAGCATATTCAATATCAAATAAATATAATAAGAAAAACGGTATTAATTATCATAAAAGAATGTTTATTAATCAACAAACACAATAGTACATACATAAAACGACAGACATTTTTGAAAATTGAACAATAAAGATTTTGATCGTATCGGAGTTTTGTGAGATTTCTGCTTAAGATACATGTAGCAATTGTTCATTCTTACGAATTTTATAAGTTTATAAACGCTTGGTCGTCCAGTTACCTGGATCATTTTATAATTGCCTTAGATACGGCCAATAAGCTTGAGAGTTCATGCCAAAGTTGTGACGTCGCGTACTATTCTCCAAAGTTATTCATAATTGTTAGACGATCTGAAGTCACAATTTGACAGTATCAAAGAATTAGCAAATAAACATCACATTGTATAAAATATGACCATTGGATCTTCTCGCGGACCTCACATTTTTCAGCTAAGGTGTTCCAGAATTAGTGAATTAGTGAAATAGATAAGGAAAATCTTCCGATAATGAGAACCTAAGCACCAGCAGAAGTCTCTACACCATCAAGTATTCCTTCGATGAATCAACGTGGTCTAGGCGAATAAAATCATTTTCATCCGCTGATTATTAGTTCCATTCACAAAATCAAGATTCTATAATTTTTACTATTGGCGCTGTTGATTTAAACTCGCTGTTTTCTTAAATTTTCAGTGATTCTCAAAAGCTGGCAGCGCTCCAGTAGCTGCTCTGGTGTTACGCGGGGTCGTGGGCGGCGGTGATCACTTACCATCAGGTGACCCGTACGCTCGTTTGCCATGTCTTTTATGTTAACATTATTAATGGTGATATAACCCAACTGCGATATGTGAAATTGTTGTCCATTTCATATCAATTTAGGTTCATATCAATTTAGGTTACCTCGTATCAAAGGACGACACTTCAAGAGAAAGTTAACGGCGAGCACCTACGCAAACCCGAAGCCGAAGATGTAATTGGAAGCTAATAAGATTTACAAGTCGAAACTTGTTAGTACACCTACCGTGAGCAGACTCCCAGCTTCCCAATGCTTCGTTGCATGTATGTGATTTACATGATTAGTGGTCGTACGGAAATTGCACATTATGCAAAATAGAATCAGGGCATAAGCGCAACAGCTAGTAATAATACTGACAAAACTGCTTACATCGTGTTTATAAGTGTATTGTGTTTGCTTTTTTGAATAGATGTCAGTTATAGCGTAGGGGCAATATGTGACTGGAAATGCGACAGATTGTGAATTCGATTCCCATTAAAGGAAAGGAAATATTTACTATTTTCATTTTCTTCGAGGCAAAGTGCGGCGTTGAATTCCGCCACTCAACACAATGATTCCAGAATTCAGCGGAACATGGGGAACACTTCGTGCCGAAGCACTACCTTGCTTACCGTGCTGTGTACCTATTAGTAGGTAGGTTACTACAACAAGTAGGTATACAAGTGTGTATACCTATTGTAGTACTAATAGGTACACAAAAATTCATACCTGATCATAATTTATCTAAAGACAGTGTCGCGACTTCATGTCGCGCCTGGTTTGCTTAGCATAGGTGAAATCCCAGTCCGCTCGACGGCCGCAAGCCGAGGTTCGAGTCTCGCAGGGGGCGCCCTTACAGTCGTCGACTTCCTCACAGGCAACCACTTAGTGCTTGCATTTTTTCAGGGACAGAGTACCCTCTTCCCTACCCAACCAGCCGCTGTAAAAGCCAAGGGCTAGCAGCATTAACCACAAATGTTCGGAAAAAAATAACAGACAATTTTGCAAATTAAATACATAAAGGTTAAATTTATACATAACTTTACCAGCTATAAGAGAGTAAACACTCAGGATATACATTTATTTTATATCTGAAAGTAATAAAGTAATGGGTGATTCTGTGACTTTTACACTCTGCGTCACGACTGGCCTTACACCGTGCAAATATTAATTTAATCATCATTGTTTGCGACATTATCAAAGTTTTTAGTTCATAACATTATGTTATGAACTAAAAACTTTATAAAAGAACTTTTATACAGGTAACAGTAAACATTCGCATACAGCGTAAAAAATATTTACTCTGATTATTTTATTTATAAAAAAAATATTTAGTACCATAATCCACAATATATCCTACCAAAATATGATGGACTTCAGTTACATTTACAGTCACCAAGCTATTTTTGCAGAATGTTATTAAAAATTACATTTAGTTTAAATATTTTTTAATAATTTATGATATAAATAGAATTACTTACATAAACAGTCTCTGTGTAGAGAATCAGTCAAAATCGTCGTGTATACCAAAATGATTTTTATTATCACTATAGCGGAAAATTTGTATTCTGTCAGTAGGTAAAATAAAAAAGTTTTTAGCGAATTGCAATACTTTTCCAACAGTGAACACGTGACGAAAATGCCACTAATGTACTAAATGACATGGACACTAAATCCAAATCTAACGAACGAGTATTGAAAACTAAAGTAACTTTTGAACATGTTCAAATCTCTTTTACAATTTGAGTGGATTTTTCTTAATATTATTATTTTTTTATTTTGGTATTTTCTGGGGACTTTCTGAATGTATGCTATAATTAATTGTGGGCTTAATTTGCATTCAGTATTTAAGCCCAAAATTAATTACATTTTTTCATTATATTGTAATACAACTATGTAAATAACATCAAGAGTGCTTCCGTGCTTCATCTTCCGAGTCTTATTTCATAACCAGTTAGTTAACTACGAGTATATGTGGTATGACATATTTTCACAACTGTACTGTTGGGTTTCACCACCTTACTCGCACACTTATTATTATTCCTTATTCAGAAAAAAATCATTTTTATTAATGTTATGCAGGTACAAATTACAATTATTTAATAATAATTATAGTTATATGTGTAATGTCATTTTTCTTTTTTAATTTTCTTTTATTCATAAAAATGCCTTGCAATACCTTTTCCAAAAATATCGTGAAACCTGAAAGTAATGATTTCCTTTGACATTCAATACGAGAGGAAGGCAACTTCATTATAGTAAATAACCAAAACCATTAAAATATACATTTTATAAAAAAATAAACATATAAATGAGGCCAGAGGTGGTGTAGTGGCACAAGTGTGTGAATGTAAACGCGACTGGTTGTGGGATCGATAGCCACTTGATAACAAAAAAAATGAATAAATGTACTCGCTTTGTTTCTGGTGTCGAGGCAAAGCGTGGTGTTGAGTTCCGCCAACACCGCTCAACGCGCAATGCCTCCAGAATTCGACAGTAAAAGTCGAGTTCGGAGTGTCTTAACACTAATTTCCCTCAATTTTGCCACCTTGCTGTGTGCGGATTAAAGCGTGAAGTTGATTTATTTATGACTTAAATATACATTAACAAAATCATATTGCATCTACTTTTTCTTAGTGAGGGTATAGCACTGAAATTTTGAATTGTTTTTCCTTAAAGAAAATTTATTGTTGTTCTTGTAAGTAGTCGAGTGAGTATTAAATATAAATAGATATAAGAAATTTTATTTGAAAATTAAATACACTAAATAATAACTCAATTTGATTAATTATACAAGGAGTAGTCCAAAGTGTATTCGAAATGACAAAAGTTTTACTGAAGTTTAACTGAAATGTCCTATTTTTACTTGGTCCATCAACGTTGTGGCGATCGCGCTAGAGAAATTATCAAAGAGTCTAGTTGCATATACTTCAAATATCTGATTAGAATTGTAAATAGTGTTTAACATATCCTAATTTTTAAGTTTCTCCACCTTCTGCTTATTTACATTAACTATTAACATGAATGAAATATTTATATCTTAACGTGCTCAATTATACGATACATTTATTGAAAATATCTGACGCTTAACAAGAACAATATTTAGAACACACTAAATATCTTCGTTACAATATAATATTCTCCAACCAAAGTTATAGTCAGAAGTCAAAGTAAGTAATACTTTTGACTTGTGACTATTAAGTCAGGTACTTTGGTTCGGTAGTAGTTCGTTTCGACAGTAGACCTCGTTTTCCTCTCTATATCTATATACGAGTATAACAAAAATTAAATGGCACGTATGATATGACAAACATTATAATACAAAATTCCAAACACAAAACATAAATGTAAACTACCTGCAACTAATTAATGAAAATACATTAAAATATATAAATTGAAAGCTAGCCACTACGTTTATCATTATCAAAAGTAATTAAAAACACTTAATATTCGGAAAACTTACCCATCTGAAGTAAGTAGAACTTGAATTAAGTCGATCTACCGCTATTACGGTCGTTTTGACAAGACCCTATCTGTTTAAACTGGCTTCTCACGTTGTTAGCTTAGGACATTCATGGTGTAGCTACTTAATTAATGAACGAAGGCGGCGATCTGTTGATCGAGCTCTTCTGACAATGAAATAGCAGCTGTAAATATTAAATATTTTAAAAGTCAATGATCCTATTTATAAGTTTTACACCAATGGAAATCTGATGTAATAAAATATATCTCAAAATTAATCAGCGCTTACAAAAATTATAATATAAAATTGTACGGTAAACCTTATGATCAATATAGGTAAGTCATATGCACAGGAATACAGGCAAAAGATCTTACTAGCTGGGTTCTGCGAACTGAATATCGATTCTTTCACAAAATAAACTATCACTTGATGCATCGATAGTCTCTAAAAGTGAAATCGAGGTCTTTATTGTTTAAAAAAAATCTTAAATTTTTTTATATAAATTTCTGTAGCAAATTAAAAACTCAATACTCATGTTATTTGACATTTTATGAAAATTTATTACGAGTGGTCGTTTCTCTTTTAAAGCAAATTGTCATATCTTTCATTTTTTTATTAAAAATATCTATTTCATTTGAGTGAAAACCTCTCTAATTGTCCATTTATAAAAACGAATCAATTTTTACGGTTATCCAGCTCGGTGATAAGCTAGCGCCTTAAAAATCATTCGGGTATAGTAGAGTCTCTTGCAGTAACTGAATGTTTAATTAAATTTAGACTCACTGGATTCATTACTGATATCACCAATTTAGCCTTTACACTAACACCGCAGAGATGGCATTTGACGATAATATATTTTACATCGTTTTGTGACTTCCTTAGCAGGCCGTAATATATAATTACAATACGAATATCTTAATATCATATATAAATATATAAATTTAATTATTTTAAGCACACACAAAAAGAAAAATAGTAATGGCTGTTTTACGAAAGCATAATACATTTGAGCAAGAGCCACAAAAGTAAAAAAACAAAGACTACCTGTTGTGTCACATCGGTCAGTCTTGATACGACATAAAGTAGTATGTAAAAGCTTATTTATTAGTCAATATAAAATAAAAATTGTTCATTTTTTATGTCTTAACACGTATAATAACTATGGTACCGAAAATATCCAGTTAAACAAAAGTCATTTGATATATTTTTTCAATTCGCCACCCAAAATAAAAATTACTTTGCTATTCCACCACATGGCCTCGGGCCAGAGGGCACATGATAGGAAAATTCAATGAAGCGTTTTCGTAATTTCCGTTTTCCGGGCTGGCGCGCCGCGTAATCGACCAACCTACGGCGGGTCTGCGTACACTTATACATGTACGAGTACATCCTTACCGATCTCGTTAATGCCACCTAAACATCAAAGTATGAGAATACGTGGGCCATAATAGGCAATGGGCTATATTGAATACAGCCCATATTGCTGTTATATTGCTGTTTTATTGTTAAAATGTTTTTTGGTCGCATAATTTGAGTTTCTTGTAAATTAATGATGATTGAATTTAAAATTTAATTATATCATATGATTGAATTGATTTTCTTCTTATATAATATAAAATATATTATAGATTTTATATTATATAAGAAGAAAATAAAATAAAATATATAATATTGTACCTAATTCGTATATATTTGTCGAAAAATAATATGACAAGAAAAATTGCTCTCTAAGAATATCTAATTCCTATAAAGCAAAATTTGTTTTCAATTCTACATTACTGTGATCAATTTCTGTAATGTCTATAATTTAAACGATACTGTCATAAGTTCCTATTTGAAAGAAGGTAATATGTTGAAAAAGCAGGCGACAGTCTGTTATATCATTTTAATTTAAATCAATCAACATTAGAATATCGCTTTTCGGTTATTACTTGAGAGTGGCTGGATGGTCATATTTTTTTTCTTTTACGTATTTTATTTAAAACTGCTTGAATATTTTCGTGATAATTAGGTAAAAAAAAAAATTATAGAGTACTTTCTAAATCGGATCAGTGTTAAATCGAAGAGAAATGCCCAATTCATTATTTTATTTGATTATACAATACTGTACCAAAGATTAAATTACGTGCTTTTACATTTTTTCCGCATACTTCAAAAATTAATTGAAATGAGGGTGAACTTGATTGTAATTTTATGGTAACTTTTCAAAGAATCAGTTGATTCTTTGGGATCCATATTAAGTGTTTCCTTTCATAACTTCGGATATAATTCTTCTTTAATGAAATGTTACTTTTCTCTTTGATGTAAATCTAAATACAAGTATTTTGGCACTCAGTCGGCCATCTTTAATAAAAAGTTAAAATATAATACTTATTTGAACTTCAAAGATAAATTTTAAATTTAATTATGAGCTATATATTTTTTTTATTCAATTAATATTTCATCTTTATAATCCTAAATTGTTTTGCGGGTTAGAAATGACTAAGAAGAACATTTTATTTTTCCAAGCTTCAATTGGAAAGCTGCCTGTATTATCCCCATAGCTATCTATTTGTTACACTAGTTAAAATGCCTAAGGCAAGTCAGTTTTTCTAATTTTAGGAATTAATAACACATTTTTTATCTTTTATATAAGAAATGAACAGACTTCCAAGGAGATTTTCTAAGAGAATAATAACTGGCTACTGACAGCGAAAGATTAGACATCCAGTATAATAATATAATAAGAATAGCGAGTGACGTTCTCTTTATTACGTAATTATTTCTGGCATTGAAAATGTCCTCGAATAAAGATAAATAAGGGAGCACAAGTTACAAAGAAAAGCACTTGAGGAAATGGATATTTAGTCATTATTAGATTTTTATAACATACACGAGTATATACTGATTTGAGAATCGAAGTCAAGCCAAAATAAAAATAGCGTTTTAATAAGCTGTAATAATTATATGTTTGGCTTACTTATATTTAAAAATATATATATTTGTTTATTATGGTATAACGCTTTATCCCTATCACCAAATGCTACGGATAAAGTTACCTACAGTAGAAAATATTTTTAGTTGTGATAAATTTACACATTTACATAATCTACGTGTATTGCTTTGGCTGTATTGAGCTCTATGGATTGAAATCGTTTCGAAAATTGAAGTGATATTGTTACATACTGCATACACTGTATTCAAATCCAACCGTAATATTTCTGATGACGATGCTTGCGGGAGCTTTGCAGGTTGTAAGTTAGAAGCTAGTTCTAGAAACTTCGCACAAAGGACTTGTGTGGACTAGTGTGGCTGGATATTCACTTCATACTTACCTCAAATGGGAATAAGAATTGAAAATATGCTTCAAGTTGTATATATATATTTATTTTCTTAATTATAGTATAAAGAATTCAATCTTATCAATTAATACAGCTTCAGGCTGTATCCCGCATAGGCAGAGGGAACCTCAAGACAGTCTGTTTCCCACTTTTCGCCGAATTTTTAAAAGCATTGCGTGTTGTGTGGCGGAACTCCACGCCGGCCTTTTGCTGTGGCAGATCGAAGAAATGAAAAAAATAATAACTAGACCCGCGACTTCGTCTGCGTGGAAATCCTATGATAACGTATCAACATAAGAAATATGGTAACTAAGTATTGCAAAGCCCTAATCATAGGTCTATTGGTAGCTACTGCAGTATGCTGTTATAAACTATATTAAAGGATTTTTTCCTTCGGCATAAACATGTAGATTTTTTGCTTTGGAAACACGTGAGCAAGCCACATAGAGCTGCCCATGTGAAAAACATGGTGTGTCCAAATGTAAATCTTCAAGGTTTGACCCTGCGATTTTTTGATGGTAATCGAAAATGCGACTTTTAATGGGAATTGCAAGCGTTTAAAGCTGAATGGCAAATTGTTGGGTATGATTGGAATGTGTGGTATAACAACATTGTCTCCCTTGGCTTCTCTAGTTAAAATTGTGGCCTTCACAATGTGCCTTTCTAGTTCGGTAACTCGTAACCGTGTACCATTGCATAATCACGGCGCGTCCAGGTTACGCATTAACAAAACGGGTACACCTACCTTTAATTGCAACTTGTGTTTATTAGAGCTTTGGGAAAGATTCGACTTACGTTTTCGTGGGATAATTTTTAATAAATAGGTACTATGTATTTTTTCTACACTTCTAAAAATAAACTACGCTAGTTATTATAACGTTTATACGTTAAAAATGCAAGACTTATCTATTTAATTAAAATTATAGCTTAATAATAATTAACAACCCGCCCCTCCCCCGCTCCCGCCACCGCCTTCGGCGCCGCTATGCCGCTAGATCACGCATTCAGTTTTCGGAAGCGATAAATTTATTTATTTTTAATTAGGAATTAATCCCCCGGGAACTCCGGGATGAAAATTAGCCAATATGTTATTCTGGGTCTACCCAGTCTTCTGGGTCTGGAACAATCACGCTTTAGGGTTAAGGTTATACCAAATTTCATCGTAATCGGTTCTGTAGTATTTGCGTGAAAGAGTAACAAACATCCATACATACATTCTCAACAACTTTCGCATTTATAATATTAGTAGGATATACAGACAATGTAATAAATGTACAGACAAAACATTTTTAACTGTTTTATTATATATACAGATTTTTTAAATTATTATTTTTCACTCCCCCGAGCCGAAGAAATCTAACCCACAACCGTCGCGTTACAGTCACAACTTTGCACTCTTGCACTATAACTGCCTCATCGTAATAATTACTCTTATTTAAAACTAAATGAAAATACATTTACGTTACAGTAATTAATATTTGATTAAAAAAAGATAAACTGCTTAATTAGCTTAGTAGCATGTTTTTTATTCAGTGAATAATAAAAAATAAATAAATTTAGTGGGAAAAATCATTGATGTGAGTTAAATCCCTATCACGGATAAGAGCACTTTGAAACCGATTCTTTGATATCTGCGAGACTTTGTGGCAACAAAGTAACATAATACATAAAGCTTTCTTAGCTTTGCTTCAAGTTACACGTAGTGTCTATGCCATAAGCCTTCTATTTTCGTGCTGATGGTTATATAATGATAGATCTAAATTAAATGTAACAGGATGCACGTAAGTTGGTGAAAAATAAACTAACTAATAAATGGGATATACAACGATTTTGGTGACATAAAGACGATAAGCAAAATACGAGAAGTTAACACATGTTATTTTTTTAATGTATCATTTTGTACCAAGTGAATAAGTTAAAAAATAAAAAACTAATATATGTATTCAAAAAAAGTCAAATCAGCTTCATGGTGTATCCCGCACACAGCAAGGTAGGCAGAGAGAACGGCGAGACAACTGCGTTCTCCACTTTCTGCTGAATTCTGGAGGCATTGTGTTTTGAGTGACAAAACTCAACGCCCCGCCCCTCGACACCAGAGCGAAAAAATGGAAATATAAAATTAAATAAATATTTAATCTGCTCGAGTAGGGATCGAACCCACAACCATTCGGTTTTACACTCACACTCTGCGCTTCTGCACCACGTTCGTTCGTTATATTTGATTTTCGATAATTTAAACAAGAATTATATTAGATAATAATTGAAAACACATAAGATCTGCAAAATTTTATACGAAAATAGTTACTTTTTTAAAAAACATGTGTTAATCTATACGTACTTTTTAAGATTTTTTGATATTATCTTATCCACATTTCAATAATAAGATAGCCAAAGTCAAGATTGACGATTAAAAGTCTAAGAGACTGTATCAAACTAAAAGTTTCGAAGCTTTCTATTTACTATCCTATGATAGGTAGTTGGTAAAGTTATGTAAACGGTGTTTGTTAAAATGTCTATCAAGTCAATTTGTATTAAAAGAATATATTTTATATTGTTCTGTATGTACATTAATATATTCAACATTGCTTGCAAGGATTTTTATTTCTATTCTGTTTTTTGATTATGACGTTCCAAACGTGCCACTAATTCCTTCAATTGCAATTTACATAGAGAACACACACTTAAAGGAAAAGGAGTGTCTTACCATTAGGTTCCCAGGTTCCGTCTGCCTAGTCTTAGAGGAACTGCAGCATATTTGGAATACTAGTTTGTTTTTTGAGAATAAATTTAAACAGAAATGAGATAGCTCAATAAAAAATACTTTAAATTATTGAAAATCTATTAAGCTTTAATCAAAATAACTATGAAAGAGAATAAAAACCACGAAATTAACAAAATGTCTCGAAAAATAAAAAAAATACAAAATCTAAATTTGACTTAGGGTGCAGGTAATTTGGAATATGTACGAGTATAGTTAATTTATTGTGGACACGGGGAACTATGAGGAGTAACAAGGGAGCGAATTTCAGTCTTACTAACTGATGGCCCTGACTTTGTAAGATCTATTTTCAAATTGCAAAGCAGCAACCATGGTTGAATCGGTGACAGTAAATATATTTTGATTAAATGGGTATATGCCACCAACTCTGAAACCATTAGCAGCAATTTCAAAATTTCATTCATTAGCAGCAATTTTTCAAAATTGGCACTTGATGTACGCTTTTCCGAATAGCTCAGCAACATCAAATGGGCTTAAGAGTCTATCTTAGTTACCTTAGCTAGTCTTCTCAGAGAAATATCCGAACTTCTTCAATGTAGTAGAATTATAGGAGTCCCATGAAAGAGCGGTCTGGCGTATGAATTTTATGCGAACAATGAGGTGGTAGTGACAGGATCGTCACGTAATGCTATTTTGATAAGCCTCTATGTTCTCAGTGCGACTGTAAAGATCATCGAAAATTAAGAGTACAGGTGATGACTCTATTTGTTTCATGTATTCTAGGAAGTGTTGAAGCCATTGCGTAAATAAGTGAATTTGGATCCATCACAATGAATGTGATTTCCTTAAAGACCCTCTTTCAGCTGACGTAATTGTTCCTATTTGTTCTGCTAAGCGTCGCAAGTCCATTCTCGTCAGCCCATCAAACTTTTTCTCTATAGTTAATATGTACTCCACTAGTAGGTTTTCAATATCTTTATCGAAAACTGGCCTTCGACCAATAACTTTATTCATTATCAATTTATTCGAAGAGTATTTATCATTGACAAATCTAAAAAGTGTTGACCTGGGAACGTTGAAGTGTTTAGCTGCTTTTAAGAATCCTATTCTCTTTTCTTGAACAGCAGCAATAGCTGCGGCCATATCCTTCTTTTCCCACCTTTTTCTCGTTTTGTATTTATGAGATGTTGCCATTTTTAAAAAAGTACAGAATAATTAATGTCTACTAATCAAAATGTGAATATAATTTGGAATATTCCAAATTATGCTCACTGTCGGTATTCCACATTAACAATTTACCATTGGAACCTAAAATTTCATGTGGCATATTTTATTTTAAGAATATTCCAAAAATCAAAGTTATATAATAAACTAACAAGGTCACTTAGTAGTTTAAATAACAACAATGAAGCTTTACTTATTACAGTAAATGGTTAACACTGATTGCATTCGTACCAAAAAAGTTTTCAAAATAGGCTTCTCATTCCTTTCGTGCTGGAAGCCGGAATGTCACGATGGGTTCCTGTTTTTAATACTCAATGACGTCATCTGTCTTATAACATTTTGCTTACGGTTAAAAAATACAGATAGCATTTATATTTATTTAGATAACGGAGTATTCCAGGTTACCTGCAGTATCCCAAATACGCTGCACTTCCTCTACTATCTATACCTAGGATACAGCGCGAAGCAAAAAACTACGTTTTAATTACATGGCAATGATGGCTGTATAGCCATGCCAAGATGGATTGCATGTGTAATTGTGTATATTATAATGATAGCTTCAATTTTGCTGTATATGTCACGATAGCCAGAGGCCAGCCGTGGCGCAGGGGCACAAAGTCAGACTGTAAACCGACTCGTTGTGGTTTCGATCCTCTCTAAAATGAAATATTTATTAAAATCTACATTTTCATTTCTTCACTGTCAAGGCAAAGGGCGGCTTTGAGTTCCGCCCCTAAACACGCAATGTCTCCAGAATTTGGCTGAAAGTGGGGAACGGAGTGTCTTAACACTTAATTCCCTTTGCTTAACCTGCTGTGTGCCGCATACAGCATGAAGCTCCCGGATATACACTGGGTCTAACCAATATTTATACTAAAAAGTACCCTACATAAGAATTTGTATCAACAATTACTTACTTATTACAATGTTGAAGGTAATAAATATAATTTATTCTCAAACCTGCGTTATAACATTCCTCTACGTTGGACATAAATTTGCAGAAGACATTTCAAAATTTATGATTTAATATACAACAAAGGCCTTTTAGAGATGCTTCTAAAACGTCTGTCGGTTATAATCTTAACGCTCTAATTAAACAGGTAAGTATTGTGATTACAGCTGCTTGGAATTATCTAAGATATAATCTACATATAGAGTTATATAGTGAATTAAAATTGTAAATTATTGATTTAGTTTTATTTCATACAAATGTATTAGATACGAGTACAGTGAAACGTTTGCAAAAGAAATAAATAAAATATCTCTTTCCAAAGGAAATACATCTGATTTTCTACTATATCTTATATTTTCTATTATTTTTTAATACATCTTATTACTTAGTAAAAGTTATAGCAAAAGGATACTAATGATGCTTGAATCTAGAATGTCAATCGTCGCTGATCTAGAGTTACATGTTAGAAACCTGCTCCATGAGTTAACGTTAACCAGTGTAATTATAATATTAATAGTAAGATAATATATTTATTAATGAGGACGTCGTGGCGCAGCGGCGCAGGATGTGACTGTGATGCTGACTGTAACGCGACAGTTGTGGGTTCGATTCCCACTCGAGGAAGTGAAATATTTATTTACATATATATTTCTATTTTCTTCGCTCTGGTGTCGAGGCAAAAGCGCGGCGTTGAGTTCTGTCCCCTAACACGCAATGCCTCAAAAATTTAACAGAAAATGGAGAACGGAGTGTCTTAAAACTAAATTCCCTCTGTATACCCTTCTGTGTGCAGGATACAGCGTGAAGCAGAAAAAAATAATAATATATTTATTATAATATAACAATTCAATACAAAAATATGAATATTGTAGATATATACAGGGTGGAATTGAACGCACCACTTTAAATGAAACCACAGTTTTAACTACTCTATAAAAGCCTAATATAATTCAGAAAAAAAATAATTCCCAAAAATGAAAAAGTTATTTTTTCAAACAA
>DWGR01000163.1:0-29795 GCA_018247715.1 Heliconius burneyi
TGATCTCTGAAATAATGCGTACGTTTTAATGAAGTGTCTACTTTGCGTAATAATTCAATTTTGTTCTACTTCATGGCAGATGTGTCCGCTTATTAGTTACAAAATAAATTATGGGGTCAAAATATATTGAGGCCAGTCGAAGAAAAGTGGCGTAGTTTTGGGTTCGATTCCCACTCGAGGTGGAGGATAAATATAACTTAAATATAAATGTTTTATTGTAATTTCAGATTTTTTAAATTTCACATTGTATCCTGCAAAAAGCAGGGCACGCAGAGAAAAATAGAAATAAAACACTATATCCCCCACTTTCCGTTGATTTCCGTGGCATTGCGTGTTGAGAGGCAGAACTCAAATCCTCGCTTTTACTTAACCTCAAGTACGCACTGTGACAAAATGAACCTATTAATAAATAAACATTCCCCCCTCACATCGTTTCCTCGAGTGAGAACCGAACCCACAACCGTGGCGTTAGTCACACGTTTGTGCCCCTATAGCACCACGGCCCAAATTAACTGATTGAAATCTTATATGTAGACAAATTAAAGGTTGTGGTCTTCAGAATTATTTATATTTGGTCAACTTAAAATCGAAGACTATTTGAATTTAAATATTGTATACGCTTAATTGGACAAATTTCAAAGTTAGACCAAAGAGAAACGATCAAAATAGAAGTTTGAGAACGGTGAGGTCTGTAGCCGCAAATAACTTAAATTAATTAGAATAGGTCTATAGGGTTGGTCTGTAGAAGTATATTAATTAATACTGTTTAATAACCATTTTATTATATTTTAAAATACATATCATACAATTAATTTAAATATTACTACCTAAAGGTAATTATTTATCAGACCGTGAAAGTGATTTTATTTTTAAAATATATTTCTAATCTTAACTTAAAATAAAAGTAATTGATGACACCATCACAGTTCTTATTAAACTTAACTTATGGTATGTTGCGTACAATATATTAAATATTTAGGAAACTCTATAAAATAAAAAAAAAAAACAATATAATAATAAGAAATAAGCAGGTTAGAATACTTAAATATAAACCAGGTCACTGTAAATATACATAGCATTTAAAAATGTTTGGCCAAAAAGCAATTATGTTTACTGAAATTATAACGATATTAGTGGACAGACCTGTTTAAAATCAATTTCAATATGAAAAAGTGTACACAGAAATCAGGTATGTTCGTGTATTATATTACATGTAGTCGTATACTGTCATGAGACACTGCCTCAAAAATGTTTGTCTTAATTTATATTTGAAATGGTGATTTCGATTTTCTTTCAATACGTAAATTGATAAGTTGTACAGAAATATATGATAGAATTCGCTGGAATTACATAGAAATTTAAGATATACATTTTAAAAACGAATATTCGTACTATCTAGATACTCTAGATAGTACGAATATTCGTTTTTAAAACATACGCCAAGTATGTGTATTATTGTGTATGAACTATGTAGTATAAAGGGTAATTGAAAACAGCCAGAATATGTTAAAATTTTTCCGTATAAATGAAGTTCAACATATTACATATTGGGCCTAAGCGTTTCGAGTGACTGCCAGTAACACGATTGTCTGGAAAGCAAGACCAAGTTGGCCTCAAAGAAACTGGGGTTCATCGGCAGAGCGACACAGTACTTCACGCCAAAACAGAGATTCCTCTATAGGGCACGAGTTCGGCCTCATAAGGAGTACAGTTTCTATCTCTGAGCTGGTGCACCCTAATACCAGCTTAAACTATTTCATCGCATGCAACGTTCAATTCGTTGGGGACCCAATGCTCTGTGAAAGGCTTGACACTTTGGCCTTGTGCAGAGATATCTCCTCGCTGTACGATTTCTAACGAACTTATCACGGCAAGTGTTCTGGGGAATTGTGTGACCTGTTAGGGACCTGGTGCCGAATTTTCTAGTTGCATAGTACGTCACAAAGTCAAATATTATCCACACCCTCTGGATACGTAGCACTCTACTATTTTGCGGTTACGTACGGTTTTCCTTTGCCTACCTGCAGCAGTGTTTCCATGTCGATATGACATAAAAGCCGGTAACTTGCACGTAACTCCTCTGGTGTTGCACAAGGTGGTAGGCGGCATTGAACACATATCATAAGGTGACTCGTATGCTCGTTTGCTTTATCCTATTCACAAAAAATATAATTATTGTAAGTATTAAAATATTTATACGGGCCATTGCGTCGTGACGCAGGGGCACAACGCAGAGGTTGTTGCTTCGATTCCTATTTGAGGAACTGAAATATTTAATATTTTCGGCGTTGAAAAGTGGGGAACGGATGTAGCTTAATGGGAACGGACTGTCTTAACACTAGGCTCCGAGGTATCCTCTGACCCTGCTATACGTAAAGCAAAAAATAACAAAATTTTCAATGGTTGTGAAACAGTAAGCGATTATAAAATTTAGTAATATTTTTTTATCTTAAAATTTTTGAATACATTACTTTGTATTTGTACATAGGTATAGGTATATGTGCACAGTATAGGTATAAGTCTAAATTCTATTAATTATAATTTTCCATATATTCATTAGTCTTAGAGTGTATCTACATATAACAAAAAAATGCACAAATAATTTACATCGGAGTTTAAAATTAATATTACTACTAGTTAAAAAAAAACAGGAAATAAGTACTATAAATAGACACTACAGTGTAGTGAGACATTTCTCGCAATAAAAAAGTAACAAGCTGCAAAAGCACCTGGAATGGAAATATTTTTATATTTCATAATTCTAAAACTTTTGCGGTTGTTCATTTTATTGCTAGTCGCCGGCGCCGCGTGGAGTATTTTTTACTCTATCAAATACTCACCTACTATTTTTGCTTTAAAAATAAATTAATTTATTAAAAACCATCTGTTCGAATGAAGAATTTCAAAGTTTTCATATTTTTTAGTACTCGTTCGTACTTTTGAACTCCTTTATGTGAATATGCCCATATGCCATAAGCGCTTTGAGTTGTTAAGCTTTGCTAGAATTGTTAATTTAATATGGATCCATATTATTATTTTTTTTGAGTCCAGTCGTGAGGGGGGGCACATAGTGTGACTGGTTATGGGTTCGATCCCCTCTCGAGGAAATGAACTATTTCTTTAAATTTATATTTCAATTTCGCTCTGGTGTCGAGGCGTTGAGTTCCACCACTTAACACGCAATGTCTACAGAATTTGATGAAAAGTTGGGAGCGGAGTGTTTTGACACTAGGTTTCCTCTGCTTACCCTGCTGTACACGGGATATAGCGTTCCAAGTTGTGTGCGGGATCCTTTCTAATCATTTTATTAGAGGTAGTTTTACATGTAATTTGTGTCTTGATTTTTTATTTAACGTACACGATCTTGAAGTCACAGTAAAATAAAAATCAACATCACCCTGTATCCCTCACACAGCAGAGTATGCAGAGGGAACCTAGTATTAAGACACTCTGTTCCCCACTTTCTGCCGAATTCTGGAGGCATTGCGTGTTGAGTGGCAGAACTCAATGCTCCACTTTACCTCGACACCAGAGCGAAGAAATGGAAATATAAATGTTAATTAATATTTCACTTCCTCGAGTGCGAATCGAACCCACAATCGTTATAGTCACACCCTAGTGCCGTTGCGTCACGACGGCCTCGGAGTAATGACAAACCTTTTATCTTATTTAAAAAAAGGGATAGGAGTAAAGGAAAAGCAAACATATTATATTGAAAACCTCAAAACAGTTTTATGATAGTACAGATGTAAGGCTCTAAAAGTTAGATAAGCTTTTTGCGTATAAATATATATAGTACTCGTAAAATAATACCAGCAGGATTACTCTTTTATTTGAATAGTAGTAGTATTTGAATTTTGAGAGGTTTACGACTTGTGACATGCTTTACGAGAACAGTGTGTGATAAAAATATTGGTAGCTACACGAGTTAAGGTTCTTGTTTTTATATCTACGAACTCGTAGCACACGAGTTAGGATGTTGTAGTTTTAACATTGTTGACAGCCGTTTGTATAAAATTATTAAAATTACAAAATTTACATGTTTTTTTTTGTGCTTAATGGAAGAAAAAAAACACAGCAGGAAAGGCAAAAGAAACCTAGAGTTAAGCCACTCCATTCCCCACTTTCCGCGGACTTTTCCGGAGGCATTTGAAATTCACCAGAGTGAAATATAAATTTAAATAAATATTAATTAATATATTATGTTAATTAATATATAAATATAAATTTAAATAAATATTTAATTCCTTCGAGTGGGGTTGAAACTCAACACACCTAAAAAAATACCAGTCGCGCTTACAGTCACCGTAAATCCATCCATTCAAAGTCTACTGCTGGAAATGGCCTCCCCTAATGCTCACCACTACGTCCTGTTCTGCGCCCTTTGAATCCAGCAGATTATATTTATACTCTAATGGTAAATGTAAGATCACTAATAGTAATCAAGGTCGCCTTTGCATACCACTATGCGCAAAATAAGTTTTTTTTTCGTTTCTGTGATATTGTAATGGTATTTTTATTTTTCTTGTAAATGCTTATTTCCTTTATATATGCAATAAAAAGTTTTATCTCTATCCTCTATGTGTGAAAAAATATATGTATTTTATTTCTAAACACAACTAGAATAGGCAACGACAGATGTTTATTGCAGTCAAATCGTAATAAGTAACAAACCACAGCATTGTTGATGAATTAACAATGAATTTGGTCGGAAATGTGGTCGTTTCAGCGTAATGTAAACATGTAGACTCTGTTACTGATTCCCATTGACGAACTATTTTATCTCCTTGTCGGAAGGTTGGCTCTTGAATATTCTATACAATAATTTTCAATTATCTATTTAAATCTGATTTCAACATTCAAAATATTTTGTTTTACACAAGAGCTTGTGGAACTGGTAGAACATTATATTTTTAACGCTGAATTTGTAACAAAAACTTATTAAGTCATAAAATTAAGAAATATATGTATAATCGACGAAACGACATCAACGCCAATATCCGAAAGTTGGTTAACAAATTGAGAGAGGTTTCCTAAAGTAATTATACTCGTATAAAATTTATCAAACTTTTAATCCAAAGGGCTGCTGTTTTTTGCTAAAATCATAAAAACTTTTTTCATTAAATTTTATTTAACGTTAGACGTAACGTCGGCTGACTAAGACAGTTTTTCATTTTAAATATCCATGTTATGTAAGGAGTGAGCCGTATTTTATGAAATGCTTACTAAGATACAAAGTAACTTGAAGCCAGTCGTGGCGCAGAGGCACAAGCGTATAATGTAAAACCGACAGATTATGGGTTTGATTATCACTCGAGGAAATCAAATATTTAATATTGTCTTCGCTCTGACGTCGACATAAGCCGCGGCGTCAAGTTAACCCACTCAACACGCAATGACGTGTTTTAACACTAGAATCCCTAACCTGGTGTGTGCGATGTACAGCCATTAAGATACCTTACTTCAATTTATGAATGGCTAAAGATTTTTCTTTATGGCTTATTGCCTTATATTGCAGGAATGACAATATCGTCCAAGATATTCTTGCTATGCCACAGGCATGCGTACTCTAAACAAGCATGTCAGATCGCTAAGCCGAATTTGATTTTCGTCTGCACGTGGCACGCGGTATGAGATGTAGTCCCGCATCTCATACCGCATTAATTAATCACAGAGCAGCGACAACGATTAATGATAGCAATTGTGATTCTCTGCTTCTGATTAAATATTAAAATTGTGCTAAAATATATGAGAGTCTTTAGTCATTAACACCAATATGTTTTATTTAGTGACATTCACTTTATTTAATTTGTCGAAAAAATAAAAACTGATGCTCAAAGTGTACGTCACTGGGGAAATCGTTAAACTTAATTACAGTGTAGAGAAAAATGCAAGCATTATATAAAGCTTGTACAATATTACTAAATGTTATGTTGTAAAATATTTATATGTTGTTTTATATAACCTACTTCCTTCACGATAGTCGGGTTGGAGAATGTTCATTTATATATACCGAGCGGCTATCTCGATCCACACAACCATTTTATTCTCTGTAACCGTAAATAAACCTATCGATTGAGTTATATCGAATGTGTTTTATAGAAAGAAAAATATTATATCCCATCTACAAATATTGTATTGTCGAAGTGGAAATTTTGTTTTTTATTTTAAAAGTTCTTATAAGTATAAAAGTAATAAAATACTTGACTTGAAAGTATCAGTAATTATTACTTTGTATTATTGGTATTGAGGAGATAGACAGTTGTTGACTTTGAAAAATAATACATATAATATGTACGATTAATTAATAATAATGAATTTTGATTATTTTGAATTGTATAAACATACAAATATAAAAATTAATTTTGAACTTACAGTCTTGCTGTCCGGAGGAACACCCAAATTGTTTCTCATTCAGGGTATTTATTATGTTTCGTATATAAATTTATTGAAATGGAATGTAGTTTTTAAATAAAAAGTTTTTTTTGTCAATCCAAGCTTTCAAACAGTAAAAAGTAATGGATTTTTTTAATTTATTGACCCAATGCAACTACTTCAGTGAACTACTAGAAATAAGAAAAATTGTTCTCAGGTTTTATCGTGCGGTAAATTCGCCGATCCGTTGCAAAGCCGCCGATAGATTAATCTTTGTTCACCATCACAGAAAATCCTTTAGGTTTTTACTATTAGCTTTATATTGCGGTTGCTTAAAATAAATTGAAATCACTGAGACTGAATAGTGTCGGAAACAATTTTGAATCTCTTAGCTGTGTTTGACGCTATGTAGGAATATTTAACTATCGTAAAGACAATGTGATAGATCATTTTATTCAATTAACTAACAACATTCCTTAGAAGGAACGTTTTTGATAATTTTTTTCTCTTACCTAATTACCATCAGCTTCACACTATATCTCGATCCCCAATTTTTACCGGTTTCTGAAAAAACATTACGTGTTGAGGGGCAGAACTCAACGTCGTGCTTTGCCTCGAAACCACAATAGAAATATAACTTTAAACAAATATTTCATCTCCTCGAATGGGAATTGGACCCACAACCACTCGGTCTTACAGTTACACTTTGTACCCCTGCGCTACGACTAGCTTCGCCCTCATTACAAGTTTGTTGTTATACATAATATTTTTCCTTAATATTCACAAATAAATAATTTGTTATTTACAATAATACAGGTAAAAAAATATCCTAAATAATAAAAGTGACAGCGACATAAGCTAAATTTTCTATAAAGTCAAAGTTCTAAATATTTAAATAAAATTTCCATAAAACATTTTGTTACATTAAAAATCTAAATGTACTTAGAACAATAATAACGAGTAAATGGACCACGCTTTCGTCTTTAAATGGAGCATGAAGCCGGACCTGCACGTGACGGTACTTTTTTATATTCTTCTATTTTCCTCGCGCTAACGTTTACTCATATATAATTAAAATGTACGACCATATTTGACATACGACTATATATTGCGTTTTATATTTGGTTAATATAGGAAAAATAAAGAAAATATCTAATGACACTAACAAATCTAATTGGTTCAGAAATCGTGGATGTAATTGTATTTAATGCCATTTTGCTCGCTTTCTCCATTTTAATGTAACGCGGGATTCCGGGTTAATTTCCTACTCGTAGATACTTTAGTAATATATTCGAATGTTATCGAATTCTTAAAATTTGGATCTAAAGTGGAGAAAGGAGTGCTTAGACACTAAGTTCCCTCTGTCCGTACTCTACTATACGAAATGAAAGATGAAGTTCAAAAAATAACTATCTAATTTGTTAAATTCGAAAATAAATTTGCCAAAAAGGCCAAGTAGACAATTTGGCACAAATTGCTCGTTTTGTGGTCGATCTGTGACAGAGTGTAAATGGATTATATATAAACAGAACATTCGTTTTGGTTACTTACATGTCTGTAAGGTGATATTTTTTAAAAATAAAATGTTAATCTTTACTTATAATAAAATCGTAACTGATCTGTGTATGTACATGGAATATCTTCTAAGAAAAAAATTATTTTGTGTATACCACGCTATCCATAACCACGCTTGCATAACCACGTTATCGAACCCGAAACAGTAATTTTTAAAATTTTTGTTTGTTTATCGGTTTGTCTGTGCGGGTCGCTAGTGTACTATAAAAAACTCAAGGTTCTATCTGATTGAACGTGCTAATTTAATAGCAAAATAAAAAAAAGATGCTCTATTTATTGACAAAGATTAAATATAGATTTATTACATGGCGCTTATTGTTTCAATATGACCCGCTGTCGTGGGTTATCTCGGACATACATACATCATACACAAATTTTTAGTTATTTTAATTGTAATACGCGGGCGAAGCCGCAGGTATATTTATTGTATTTGTTATTGTTAATACACTATTATGGTTTTAAAATAAATAATATAATTTAAATTGTAGTAGTATATTAAGATGTTAGTAAAATATGAACAATAAAAAATATACTTATCAACTTTTTCCGTTATGATTACAAGGATTGGAACTCACAAGTGTCGTGAGGTATCCTGTTGAGATTCAAGAAAAATAAGATAAATACAGATTACTTCAGCCATTTCCAAATTTTAGCTTTACCATATTTGGGGGCAAACGGACCGGGAGCAAAATATTTTTCGTCAATTCAGCCAATGGCTAATTTGTCAAACATGGAAAATTTTTAACCTTATTGTACTTATCCATAAATCTGTAGAAAGTTGTTAGCTGCTATTGGCTCTATTTGTTCATTCATATATCTATCACTAAGAAAATAAATGGTTTTCTTCTTTGATATTTGAGTTTTCCGTTGAGCTCATCCAGCATCCTTCTATTAAGCTCTTGCACATTGCGGTCTGCGACTAAACGCTCATATTATGAAAATAGTTTCAACTGCACGGCGATAGCGACTTGAATGTTCCCTCTACGTAAAAACGTGGAATAACGAGAAATATATGAAGACTACTTATTAAAATTGTTTCAATTCTCAAATAGCTCTCCATTTTGTTATATTATTTACGTATTAAGAATACAAACATATAATATAAAACGCAAATGTTTGGTTACCGATAAGTGAATAATTAAATGTTAATATACCAAGTGAAACTCTTCCTCGATTGTTGATTTAGTAATTAATCCCTCATACGTGCTCTATATATGTGGACCTTTCTATAATGTGATATGACGCCAACTCGAGGAAACGAAATATTAACTTAAATTTATATTTCCGTTTCTTCGCTCTGGTAAGGAGGCAAAGTCGCGGCGTTGAGTTTCGCCAATTAACACGCTATGCCTGCAGAATTTGGTGGAAAGTGGGGAACCGAGTGTCTTAGCACTATGTTGTTGTTGTGTGCGGGATAGAGCGTGAGGCTGATTTATTTTATTTTTTATTAAGAATTAATGAGCTTGGGGTTGTTAATTAAGGCTGTCATAGCGTCTGGTTTTATACTATGGTTTCGGGTTTGGTTCCCACGTATGGGAAAGAATATATCTAAATTATTTTCATTTCTCATCTGTGAAGGGTGAAGTGCGGTGTTGAACTCCTACACTCAACACGCAATGTAATTGGACTAAAAGCGGAGAACGAATTTAGTTATCTATAATAGTATATTCCTTCCTATGCGGAACTTATTAAAGAATAGAAGCTTAAGCAACATAATACCATATTTTTCCGTTTTTCATTTACGAACAATAAAAAAGCTTAATATACTCTGAAATTCTATCTATATGTTTTTACAAATACGGTACTCGATATCATCATCAGGTTTAATCATGATATTTATTGACTAATGTTTTTAAGATGTGAAGCTAAGTATGGATTAAATCATTGATAGTTTTCCAGTCTTGCACACAACAAAGTAACTTAGTAATAACAATTGCAAGTAACATAAAATAACACATAACTAGCAAAAATATGCTGTAATATGCTAAAACTAAAGTAAAGCATGATAATCTTAATTATTCTGCTAGTGTTTCAGCTCAAAGTAAGCGCTGAAATGTTGTGAGACATCTTACGGCAAGCAAGTGCAGTAAGTGTGCCTCTGATGCAGCTTTGTTGAAATTAATTTGTTTGTTCTCAATTTCGGTAAAGTATAATTGTAACAAATTGAATTATTCAACATGCATACTTACGCTAAACACGCATCACAGATACGGCATTTGACTGTACGAGTATGGTCGTGGCCTCCTTCTCCACTCTAGCAAATAGTTTACTGAGGTTTGACCCCCAACTCGGTTTAAAATAGAGAACAGAGTGTTTTTGCATAAGGTTTTTTAATATATTATAATAAATTAAATAATTAGCTAGTCTTAGATACTGCTAAAATGAAATTACTAAAATCCTGCCTCCAGAATTTGGCGGAAACTGGGGAGCGGAGTGTTTTAACACTAGGTTCCCCCTGCCTACCCTTCTGTGTGCAAGATACAGCGTGAAGCTTTTTTTTTCAGTTATTATATATCAAGTTGTGGAAGTCGCGACAACAAAAAAAAATACATGAATATTCTTTACACTGGGATTTACAATAGTACCTATAATTATGTGTCATGCTGCAAGCATGTTTATAAGTAAATTTTCATTAGACATTTATAAAGTAATAACTATTTTTAGAATATTAATTCATATTCAGGAAACATTGGTTGCTTTAAAGATATTTTTAAAATATAATTAAACTTATTAAAGGATTATGTATAATAAACTATACTTTGACTTTGGTTTATCCCGCATGAGATAAGGACAAGAATTGTGTTAGGATCAATGAATATATCTCCGATATCAAGAACAGGTGTTGAAGTTACTGGTGTATCAACTTACAGAGGAGAGACTCGATCATTACTTTATATTCTATAGACCTCAAATCCTCTTTAGAGAGAATCGATTGATATATATGTTTTTACGTAGAGTAATATAATTATAACACAAGCCCAGAAATGATTTCGATGAATATTGGTGATGATGATGATGACGAATATGGATGTGAATAACGAAATGACTTTAGTTTTATGTTTTTATTGCTTAGAAAATGCTTCCTGATTGAAGCTAACATATAAAGTGTAAATAATGATAATTATAGTAAGATCAATTGTCATTCGATATTTTTGTTATGCTCTGCTTCTTCTGTGGTTAATATGATAGTTCACAAATGTTGTAAAATGAAAACATTATCTTTTAAAAAAAGTGTCAGAAACAAAAAAAAGGGACAAAATGTGAGAAAAATGTAGAATGGATTGTTAACAAAATTAAGTGTAGATTATTTTTTACTACACAAATACTATTAAATGGTTAAAAAATACAATATTTAAAAAAAAAGACGTTAAATATATTGCTTCTATTATGATACACGTCCTTATTATTAAACGTGTAGAAATGTTCTACGATAAAAAAAGGTTTCTCAAAGGTAGAGAGGCCTTAATAGGAAAGGAGTGTCTTAACACTAGGTACTCAGGTTCTCTCTGCCTATCTAGTTATGTGCGGGTTACAGCGTGAAGCTAAAAAAAATAACTTATTTAACTGTCTTATAATAAATAGGTAAATTAAAACATGAAAGTATTATTTCTTGTAATTCTAACAATAAAGATTTGACGTAGAAGCATTAACAAGTTAACCTAAAATTAACTTAATTTTTCATCAGGTTAAAATACTTCGGGAGCTCTTATTTTGTTAGTACTTTCAGAAACTTCTCTTTGAAAATAACGTGGAAGTAATATTTAATACATTTTCTTTAATTAAATTTGTTTTCGAGCTGTCAACTCATTTTCATGTTACAAAGAAACATGTTTTAAATTAAACACAGGGCCTGACATTTTTAAGGTCATACAATGCTAATGCTTACATATGAAATGCTTTATTTGGATAAGCGGATTTTTTTTACTGAAATACAATATAGGATATTTATGAATAAACTTAGGCTGTCGTGGCCCTGGAGTATAAAAGTGTGACTGTAACGCGACGGTTGTGTACTCTTTCCCCACTCGACGCAATGAATTAAATTATTATTCATTAATATTTTTATTTCTTTGCTCTGGTACCAAGGCAAAAGCCCAGCGTTGAATTCTGTCACACGACACACAATGTTTTGATATATTCGGTGGAAAGTGAGGAACGCTGTGTCTTAACACTAGGTTCAATCTGCCTGCTACGCTCTGTGCGGGATACAGCGTGAAACTGATTTATAGATAAATCATTTCCTATTTTACTATAAGGATTGAGCTCTATAAATAAAAAATTGCAGCTTACATAACTAGATCGAGGCTAAAATATTAAAATATAGAATAAGAACTCTCCATAATAAGGTTTGAGCCCACAAGCACTGCCAACCACAGTGTCAACAACTGCGCCACAACGACGTTAATTACAACTTAACAAAAGAAATATTTGTCTATTATGTACGTTTGTATTGTGTAGGACTGTAGTCTTGCAGTTTAAATGCTGCCCACTGAGAGTAGCTTCTCTTGTAAGATATTTCTATAAAACTTCATAAGCTATGTTTTCTATTCCACGAAATTTAGAATCTTACTTTATTTTCATACCGAACCGCCATGAACAGTGATATGATGAAAAATTTAGATTTTTTTGTTTAAATTTTCATTAAGCTAATGATTTTATTGGCAATTTTTGAGTTATTTACTCTTGTATATTGAGGTATACTCGTATTTTACGATTCAAAAGTGGTTGTTAAAACATGCTATTCTTTAATATAAAATACCATGATGATATTATATACGTTAGTTAAGGTTAGGTTAACATATGAAATTCCTAGGGCTACTTGGTAAGCTTTAGATCAAAAGTATGATATATTTAATTAGAGATGAGACTCGTCTAACAGTCAATATCTAAACTGTACAAAACAGCTGTATGTTGAAATGTTTATATTTAAAATGTAGGAGTTCCCTCAGTCACGTATGCCAAAGCTTTGAATTTGCCGAGTTTACATTTAAGACTAATTGGAGCTTAATTAAAATATCATATGGCTTTTCTACTCTTTAAAAATTGTACATCGCATACATTCATTTTTAGGGTTCCGTACATCAAAAGGTAAAAACGAAATTGTGAATCTGTTAAATTTTCAGTTCTTAACCATCTAATTGGTCGACAATAATTTTGCTAAATCTTAGTTTTAGTATTATATGTGTCCTCTGTCTCGTTATTTTTAATAACTTTGTTTTTAAACGTTCAACTTCTATATTTATTATATAAATTTAAAATATTTGTTTGATTATAATTGTTGTGAAGCCGAACACAGCAAATGCATGTAGTGGTTGTTTTCAACCGGCTTTGCATAAGTGCAAGACTTTCGCACAATATTAATAACTTACATTGAATAGGCAATACCAAACCTTAAAAAATAATTTTAAAAAAATTACTATATTAATATAGAAATAAATATATAAATATTTATCGGTTTTCCTGACAGAACAGAACAAAATCAATGCATAGTTATCGTGTTGTCAATGCGGGCGAAGTCGCGATCTGTAACTATAAAAATAAAGAAAATATACTTTAATAGAACTTTACGGTTAGATTGCGTTGTTCGGAAAAGTTGAACTAATATTTCTTCTGTTTCACCCTCCTTATAAAATTTCTTTGCTTTTAAACGTCCTGTTTAGCAGAAAGTTAAAAATAAATTTTCATAAAGACATTGTGCATTATGCTAACATTCAGTTTTTGTGTAAAATTAAGAAAGAGAAAAAAGGAGTTTAATTTTAAAACTAAACAAAGTGGTTAATTACCGGTTTTAGCCGTGTGTTCCCGGCTTAGAATAAGATCACCCTGGTACTGGTGGTGTCGTAAGAGGCGAATAAAGTACGAGTGGGAGAGTCACGCCGCCAGCAATGGCGACACGCATGGGCAGACTCGACCGAATAATTACCATCCCCGGCATTTAAAACCGGCGTGAAGTAGTGGCTTTATGCCACTGCGTTTCGCATTAGGTAATGCCGGGCTCCGGCGCCCAGCCACCCCAAACGCTGACAACGCACCAGTAGGTCCTCTGGTGTTACGCGGTGTCGTGGGCGGCGGTGATCACTTACTGTCAGGTGACCCGTATGCTCATTTGCCATGCTTTTACCATAAAAAATATATATATATCGTTTTGAAAATATTTAAATTTATTTTTACCTTCTGATGGGCTTTGTCTTTCTTTTTTAAACAAATATAATTTCATCGATTTTAGCCATTTTTCATTTAACGTCTCTAGATGTCTTATTATCATTTTGAAAACTATTTCATTTGTGAATGATAATAATAACAAAAATCCTCTTGTTTTTTTTTTCACAAATATAATACACATATGATGTAAAAGCCTTAATAATATGAATTATTAAAACGAGGCTAGGTTTTGGCAAACTACATTGAGTTGTTTTAATCCCAGGGAGAGGAATGCTGCAGTCGTCAAATTAACTATGTAAATTGCCCTGTTCTAAAATATAAAATAAACGACGGACATTCACAAAAATTTATAAACTAATTTTGAACTGAACAAGCTTATCCCTACTAATGTAAATATATGTTTGAATGAACGCTTTGAGCTCGAAAACTATTGGTTTGAATTGGAAAATTATTTCTAGTTGGATAGTCCACTTATCAAAAAAGGTTATAAATTATTGCTTATTTCGATTAATCTTTCTCATTGTTCATACAATTCTTATTTCCATATAATTGCTATTATAATTTATTTCTCTCAATATCAATGCTTATTTCTGCTGTTTTGTCTTTCCACTTATCTACTTCCACAGGTTGGCTGGAAGACATCACTTATAGAGATAACTCCAGGACTGTTAATGATCTTTCCAAAAGTATTTTGCAATAAAGAATTTAATATGACCAAGGTGGTGAAACCATCAATTTTCCAGTTCTAAACACATATGTACATATGTAATAGTACCTTTTCTCAAAAACAAAATTACAAATATGAAATCTCATCTCAAGAACATTACTATATTACTCCAAAATACAAAATATTTAAAATGGTTCATTTATGTCTTAAATTATACGTATTGCTTATCTTATTTTTGATATACACAAAAAATCATCATATAGAAGTATACGACATTAGTATTCTAGATACGACACAACGTCTGGCAGCAAAACATCTTACTTTTTACAGTAATTTATATTGCGTCGTTTGCTTCGATCATGAATCTACCAACGCGAATTTATACACGCAATTATTGCAAACAATGTTTATTTTATATCAAATTAGATAGCTATACGTATCTTTACCCTACCCTAGTGGGGTAGATTAAGTGTACATTTTAAGTATTTTTTTAAAATTTTTTGACTTCTCCTTTACAGTTACGGCTGCTCGTTTATGGAACTCCCTGCCTATTGAAATAAGACGTGTTACGAGTCTCAATCACTCCTTAAAACGCACTACTTAGCACTTTGAAATGTTTTCTCTTGGTTTTTCTCTAATATTAGTGTTATGCGTGTGTGCTTTTTCTTTTTTTTTCTTTTCATATTTTTTTTTATTTCATTTCATCTTAACATTGTCTATTATTGGTTAACGTATCTCTATTTACTTGTATGTATGTGTACAATGTAATTTACTACATATGTATGTACGTATTTATGTATGTATGTATGTATGTATGTATGTATGTATGCATGTATGTTTGTAGGTATCTATGTATGTATTATACCTTTAAGGTTGCCTGGCAGAGATCGCTTATAGCGATAAGGTCGCCTGCAGTACATTTTCATCCTTATTTACGCTTGTGTTTTGTTTTTCTTTTTATGTCATGTGGTGTATAATAAAGTATATTATTATTATTATTTGGTAAAAAGGCAAATCACGTTGAATTTCAGTACAATACGCAATGCCTCCAAAATTCGACGGAAAGTGGGGAACAGAAGAGTCTTAATGGGAACGTCTTAAAACTAGCTTCTTAGGATTTCTTCTGCCTATCCTGTTATGTGCAGGATTCAACGTGGAGCTACAAATAGTGCCGTTTTACATACTCGTAGATATGTAACACCAAGAATATACCTACAGTAGGTATATATTCTTATATATATTGAATTTTAACTATATACGAAAAATCTTCGACTTTGACATGAACTGCCTTAAGCATAAGATAACAAAAATGGTTAATCAATGAATGTTTTGATTTGCTTATTTATAACATAAATATTGAAATTTATTATATTCTGGTAGGTACTACTTGCAATTTTTTACAAAATAATACTATTTGAAAGTAAGCCGATCTAAATGGAATATACACCTTAGAAGTCAACAAAAAAAATGTTTCGGAGCAAATTTTTAAATTAAAAATGTTTTATTATAACACCTGAACAAATAAATAATGATGTATATTACATAATTTTACTGGCATTTTACAACAATGTGGGATAAAAAGTAGTTTTGTCCTTAGAATATATTTAATTTTCTTAACTATAAACATCAAATGTTTCGTACGTATCAACTCAACTCAGGCTATATGTAGACTACAGCAAAGTTAGAAGCGCGCTACAATGTGCTTATTGCTCATTCAGGATAACGATTCTTATAATGAAATTTTCCTTTTATAGCCCATGAATTGGAGGCGGAATGAACCTGCGAATCTCTGTTAATGGTGTGTAACCCCTTTATGTAATGTTATACGCGACGCATCCTTCTTGTATACTCTACACAATACTGCTCGCATAATGAAAATTCATATTCTGTTTTATAACATCGTAAATAATATGCTTTTCAAATTCTATGATTATATTAAATACTATGAGGACAGTCGTGGCGCAGAGGCACAAAGTGGGACTATAAACGCAGCTGGCGGTGGGTTCGATCCCCACTCGATGAAATTAAATATTTATTTGAATTTATATTTCCATTTCTTCACCCTAGTCTAAACACGCAATATCGGTAGAATTCGCCGGAAAGTGGGGAACGAAGCATCTAGCTCCATAACAACTAGGTTCCTTTTGCCACCACAGATACCATATACTCATAAGCACCAGCCTCCAATTAGAAAAAGAATTATCAAAATCGATTTAACCAGTAAAAAGTTCTGAGATAACAATAAAAAAATCTCTTTCTTACAGAAGTCGGTTGATAAAGAATAAAACTGTTTTGCCTAATGAAAAAGTGTAAAGACCCACCAAGAGTTAATAAACTGAGGCACGTCAAAACATGTTATAAATTATTTAGATGGTCTATTCTGCGAGTTGCCCATATTAAGTTACGGGCTAAAAGATGACGAAGGTTAGACATAAAAGATGCAAGATACCACTAGCTGTTATATACGTCGTGAATGAAGAGTAATATCATGTTCTTTTAAGCGCATGTTACAAGTTTTAAGATATTTAAATTTAATTAGTATATTAATTTTAAATTTTACGTGGTTTAAACTTATCTTGGAGCTAGGTTCACTCTACACCCATCTTGCTATAGGTACGGGATAATGCGTGAAACTAAAACAAATATCTTCACTAATACAAATATCATTATAAATTTATAGCTAAATTTAATTATACGAGTATAGTCTCAAATCAGTCGGTCTAATTTAGAACAAAATATTTAGAAACATGCTTTAGAAAACGTATAAATTTTGAACGGGACTCGAATTCACGTTTCTTAAAAACGGTCCAAGTGATCTGACCATTAAATCATATTTAATTATCAAGCTACCTCAAAATGATTATACGTTTATAACTCGGCATTGTGGTATGACAGTGATAACATCCTTTTTTGAAGTCGGTTAAAAATGAAAATATCTAAAAACTTTACTAATTTTTATGCAAAATAAATATATTACAAAGAAATATATAATATATAAAAAAAATGATTTCTCTCTATGAGTAGTAAAGTAAAAATATTTTTTTTTTGCATACAGCTAACCAACATAATTATTAACTAAAAGCGACCACACAATTTATAAAATGCGCTTAAATATTCACCTACTTAGTAATGGGCGTAGCTCCGAATTAATAAGAGGGTTAGAGCCGACCAAAGTGCTATTCGTGTGTGAATTTGGTTAGTGCAGAGTAAACTAGTGAATTACGAAATAAAATTTAAAAAAATAACTTTATTTATATGTTCCATATTATCATTCTGCAAGCAAAGTTTAAATCTAGTGACATTTACTGTTTAAAAATTATGTAGAATAAGTAGTCTTTCTCGCGCACACAGAAAAAGATAAAATGAAAATAAAATATTAGTTTAGCCGATTTTATGCCTCGTTTAAAATTATAGGAATGATTCTATATATATTTTGTATATACCGCTCATTAACTTTACACTTTGATCATGTTTTTTTTAATTCTTTATTTATATAAAGATTAACCTTTGGAACCAATATACAGATTTTTAGTCTCCTTTTTTATGAAAAATACTTATATGGTATGTGTTGAGATCCTAATGTCGTATATGTAAAGCCATGATCTTATATGGAATGGAATCCTAAAGTGTAATCACAATGCTTATATTATTATGCTTAAAATGATTTTCATTTCCTATTTCTGGAAATACAACGTTGAGTTCTGTCAGTCAACATCCTTTATTTGCAGTTCGGACGGAGAGTGGAGACGAGAGTGCCATGCCTTTGAGATTTGATAAATCTAATAAAAATATTTTATTTATATAAATTTTATTAAAATTTGTAGACTAATAAAAAAAATATTTGAAAAATAAATTGAGGTCCAAGCAAAGTTTATAAAATGGACCCGCGTGGGCCCTCGTTCCAATATCTTTGATCAAAGCTTCTATTATGACGAAATTCAAATGAACAAATGACAGTCTTCCATTTTAATGACTTGAATTTAAGGTTGTTAACAGTCTGGTGCGAATTATGTGGAAGTAAAATAAATTTCTTCATAAGAAAATCAAATTAGTTTATTACTTCCATTACTATATTTTTAAATATAATATTGAAAGGACAAAGTACATATTAAACTTTACTTAATTAAATATTCAATTAAATAAAATGGTAACCAAATTTGTTAAAAATCATTTTTTTCAGCTTTTCGCTGTATCTAGTGCCAAGATACTTCGTTTCCCACTCTCCGCGAAATTTTCGGGGCATTGCTTGTAGAGTGGCGGAACTCAACGACCCGCGCGCGGTCTCGCCGGCTTGAACTAGATGATTATTTATTTATTTAATTATCTGAATAGCGTTCGCGTCTCCATAGGTATATTTTTTCCGTGCACTTATAGTGTGTCAAGTACGTATTTTTAATACATTATGTTACATTATTTTTCAAGATTTCTACACATCCTATGATAATTTGAATAAAATGTTAAATATAATTATTCTTTATTAAAAATATATATAACATTTGTTTTTATAACGGGTGTTGATCTTATAATGGTTCTCTATCAGATAATTTCATTTCGAATTTGATCCTTCAGAGCTTCCGAAACAAATATAAAATATATCAATTAACTCAAACAAAAATGATTGCATATCTTATCTTACCTATATTAGGTTGAATAAGAATTACAATAATGTAACCTAAGGAGTAACCTAATTAAAATCACTGTTAACTATAAGTGAATTGTAATGTATATTAACACACGAACACGAACGTTATTCATAGATAAATAAAAGCCAGCGAAGCCACGAGCGGTTTGCTTGTTTATAATAAATTTATTTTTTTTGTATAGAATTGTGTTTTGGGCAAGATTCTCTCAAAGTTCCGTTATGCACCTGCGATTGTTCAAACTAGGCTGTAGGGTGTGCTGAAAGTTGTAGGCACATACATAACTCTTTGTGGATGATACCAGGATCTATGCGTTCGCATCCATGCATAAGCTCGCAGTTCTCTATACAATCAATAGTCTGTACGTAACTAGGCATCATATATGTGGGTGTGACACGATGCCACTTAACTTCATTACTTATAAGAACGTTGCCAGCGATATTTTTTCCAAATGGAGACACCGTACATCAGTCGTTTACTTCAATCGTACTGGTATAACAACTATAATTCCCTTTATGTCAGTACTTGTTCTATTTGTCAACAGTTGGACTACCAAACCTTGTTCTCGATCTTGTTATAAGAATACTTATGCTTACAGGTTTTATCTATATGAAATAGCTTATTTATAATCATTACTTTACTTCACCTTAATGTTGAGATTTTTTCTATTTTTACATAGTATCTTGTAAAATTCGTGTTTCGTTGCGATATTTAATATAATTGGAGTTAAGCCAAGCATATATCATTAAATAATTAATAAAGTTATAAATTAACCCTGAAGTAAAATTATTTTGTATCTTTAGCGTACATTCTGGAGCGCTCAAAAAACACAATAAAATTTAAATATTTTTTTAAATAAACAATGTTTGTTAATATGAGAGGACTAGAAGACAATATGAAAAATAATAATAAAAAAATTAGAGGTATATAAAAATAAAGGTATTATCTTTATTCAACAGATAATTTGCTGTAGCCTTAAACAACATTACCAGCTCCTATGAAAAGCTATACTTGATCTATAAGCTTAGCTTCTTAAGGCTCTTCAGCTTAAGATAGGAGCTTTGCAAAGATCTAATAGTAATACAGTAAAGTATAAATACAGGCTACGAACCTAGATTTGCTTACATTATTTTGTATACCATTCTAAAGCACAGTACGTTTTCCTTAATAGAAGAAGGTATTTTCCTTTAGAGTATTTTGGTCTCATGACCATCCTAGCAATCGTAGTTGTGGGTTCGAACTATATTCGGTTTAATAAATTACTTTTTTTCCACTCTGCAAGTAATTTCTCTTATTCAAGCCAAAAAGGAAATTGAATTATTACTAGGTTACCTCTGCTTCTCTTGCTCTGTTTCTTGCAAGTGTTTTGCTGCAAAAAGCGTGAGGCTGAAAAATGAAATAATGTTATCAGAAATTTAAATTCAAAATATTCGTTATTCAAGTAGACTATTATAAACACTTTTGAATCGTCGAATTAAATAAATAGCATTGGCATCTTGAGGAACAGAGTGTCTTAACGCTGGTTTCCATCTGCCTACTCCACTGCGTGCGGGATACAGCCTGAAGTTGATTTAATTTAATCATTAATAACTAATTAGTTCACTAGAGACCAGATGTTTTAGAAGGTAATTAATTGAAAGGACCCACATCGCCCCGACCACGTTTTAAAACCTCTCTCACGTTCTTATTGAATATTACAAAGGGCTAAGCGCATTAATTTATAACAAAGCTTAAAGTCTAATATAGTAAAAACAGCTGCAAAGTATTCTGTAAGTTTGTTTTTTATATTTGAATTCGGCGTTTCAAATTATAGAATGTTCAAATAAAAGTACAGTCCACTAGTCCAAATGTGGAATACACTGGTCCCTACTTGCATAAATAAATCAGGTCCGAGATTGCTTAGTAATTATTACATTACAAAATGTGTACATAAGAGAACATATTATGCAACATTAAGGAACACTAACTTTATACTAGGAAGACTATCAGGAACGTTCATTTGTAATATGTAAAGGAGTTAAACCTCAGAATGGAGAGGCTTAACTGTTAGTTAACCTTATGCACTTAATACTAGAACAATAGTCGTATGTTGAAAGTTCTATCGAGAAGCTGGCGTGGCTGCGTTAATCCAGCTTCAAAGAGAAGTTAAAATCGTTGTCAACATGTAAATGCTAGTAGGTACTGGAGAACTGTAAATTAAGTAAAATAAATAATCTATTGAGTCCAGTCGTAGCGCAGGAGTATAAGTGTGTGATTATAAACGCGACAGGCTGTGGGTTCGATCCTCATCCGAGGAAATTAAACATCTAATATTGACGTTGAAGTCCACCAATCCATAAGCAATGCTTCCAGAATTAGGTGGAAAGCGGAGATAGGAGTGTCTTTACGCTAGGTTCTCTCTGCCTACCTTGTTGCACGTAGGATACAGCGTTTAGCTGAAAAAAAAAGAAAAAATATCACTTTAAAATATGTTTCCCGTAGACGAGCCTATTAAATATTAAATATTGAAAGTAGTAAAAATTTTAATATCATTGTTTTATATTTTACTTTCACGCTGTATCCCGCACATACAGCAGCTTAGATGATTTTTTCAAGTGGAAATCGAACTTCCAACAAGACACGCTTAAAATTAACCTGTGGCATCCACTGGTATATTTATCATCAGGTATAAAGTATACCCACAAAGAAACTGACATGCTTCATTATCACATAAATGTGAAACGCGTAAATAGGAATCCGCCTTGTCGACGTGCGTAATATGTTACTGAACAGAGATCTCACATGTCAAGATATATGGGAAGGGCAAAGGGCTTGGTACATCAGAAGACTATTATAGCTTTCTTGTAGAGTAAATAAATGTTGCCAGGTTATAAATTATTAACTTGATGTTTATATACGTTTGAGGGTAATGTTATATATGTTTTTAGAGAGGTCTTTATATAATTTCTTATTACAAGTTTTAATATTATTCTGTTCATAGACAAACCACCCAACCCACACTTACCCACAGGAAAAAATGTTTCTAGAATATTAATAATTGATGTTCAGACTATGTTGTACTTATAAATATTACATAGCTTTATCACGCGATTAGGTAAAGATAATCTGCAACTTAGTGTTAAGAAACTCGATTCCCCACTTTCAGCCATACTCTAGAGGTATTGGGTGTAGAGAGGCAGAACTCAACGTAACTCACTCTACCAAAGCGTGGAAATCAAAATATTAAACATTTTATTCCCTCAAGTGGATATCGAACCTAAAACCGACACGTGTGCAGTCACACATATGTGCTTCTTCACTTCTATATTTATTATTATTTTGAAAAATTTAATTTTTGAAATTTAAAAATATTTATAATTGATTTTTAATTACACATATTTTAGTAATTTTATAAATATATGAAATTGAAAGTTAAATTTGTTTTTCGATACATTAAATATTGAGTTTACGTATTACTTTGTCCAACAAAAAATATTTATATTGCAAAAAAATCAACTTCCCGCTGTATCCCTCACACAGCAGGGTAGGCAGAGGAAACCTAGTGATAAGACACACCTTTCCCCACTTTCTGCAATTCTGAAGGTATTGCGTGTTAAGTAGCAGGCTTCAACGCCGCGCTTTGCCTCGACACCAGAGCGAAAAAATGCAAATATAAACGTAATTAAATAATTGACATTTATATAGGAAGATACTCTTTAAAATGCGAGTATGATACAACTAATATATATTTCATAAGGCAAAAACGCTATCATTTCAGCTGAACTGACTCTTGCCGCAAAACTTAACCTGCAAAGTTTTCCTCCCTGTCAGTTCTATTAAAGTTATTATAAGAAGAAAATCAATTTTGAAGTTTAAAACTTTTCGTGGCGGATTAAATATACCTAGTAAAGATTTTGTATTTAAATAAATTTACATATCCAGTTAATTTACTTATGAAAAGGTTTATTCACTTGCAAGAAATATCATTATAATACTAGACGCACATTGAACATTAAGATCAATTTTATCCGAATGACTGATAGACTAAGGCTGAAGCGAAATTAATTAAATGACAAATTTTCTTCTTTAAGAAATTAGCGAAATTACTCTGAGAACAGGAAACATTATAAATTAAATATAATATTTTTTTCTACGCAAACGCCATTTATATATGAATAGTCATTTTTAATTTAGAAATTTTAAATATCTCATAAAGTACGCACAAAAACATGCAGTGAAGATGTTACGTTACAGAGTCGATAAGTTGTTGTTAAGGACAGTAAAATGCTTCGTAAACAAATACGTTATAGCGCCTATATTATGTTTTGTATAAAATAGTTGTTTCATCTGTAATGAATTGTAGTGAAAAACAAGAGGTGCAAGCAAGGGGGGCTGTTGTGGGTTCGATATCCCCTCAAGGTACAAAGTAATTGAATGTTTCATATTTTCATTTTTTGCATATGTTACTACTACTTAGCAGCAGTAATCGAAAAAAATGGAAATTCGTGTAAATTGTTATGATTTCCGTATATTTTGTGTCCTTACCAATTCTCCGACATTTCCGAGACATTAATAATTAGTTAGTACTATAAGTGACATTTGAATCATAAGTTAAGGAATAAATTTCGATTTACTTATTAAGAAAACAATAAAGATATGCAACAGAAATATATATTTTGTATTGCGAATAAATAAATAACATAAATGTACAATCACTTACATTCGAATTATATCGGTATATCTTATAAATTGGAAGGCTTCCATCTATATTTATTTTCTTGTTTCGATAAGAAGACATTATAGCAGCAGCTGATAGGTCTCTAAAGAGCTTTCGTGCATGACGAGCAAAGGGTAATGTTTCGCGAGTCGCTTTTAATCTGTGTTCTCTTGTTTATTGTACAAAGAATGCCGCCATGTTGTTTGTATATTGTTAGTATTCGTTAGCTGTCCCACAAAAAATCAAACAGAAAATTTAAAATATTATTCACACGAATCTGCGTTCTAAAACTGACATAGCTGCGAAATAGTTTTATTTAATCCAACGGCGCCGTCACAGTTTGCATAACACCATAAATATGCATGCAGTGACGAGTGCGAGGCGCGCGCACCGCTCGTACTGCTCGTTCAGTTGCAAAATGCCCGCAAAAATAACAGACGATATTAAATATATAAACAAATGAAAAACTGAAAAGATCCGGGAATAAATTAAACATTTATATATCTTTTCAATGTTTGAAGAGTTTCAGTATTTACAATCGTGCTACCCAATTTCCAAATATTGTTATTCGATATGTTTGTTGTATTATAGTTATATATTTGATTCGCTGTGACTATTTCCACGTACATATCTCTCATATTACTGGGGTAGCGGCACTGCGTCTGGCTAAGGGATGAATGAAGTAGTTTTATTTTCTTGTTCTGATAAAGGAAAACTAGAGCCCCCCCTGGAAAGTGGACAACAGAGCACCGTAGCACTGGATTTCATTTGCCCAAGTCGTTATGTGAGGTATACGGAGTATAGGTAACAATTTTTCTCGCAATATATACAGAAAAGACATATCTAACTTTAAAAATATACAATTTCAAGTAGTAGACGACCCAACGCTATAATTTTTCTTAACCCTATCAAATATAATACGAAAAGCAAATCAAATTTAAAAATTCTACCATCTGAGAATAAAATCTATGATTGCTTAATAACAGGCCCCGACATTTTTAACTTAATTTTTCCGTAATGTTAAAATGAAATAACAGGACATACTGAGCAAAGAATACAGTTAACTTTCACTCTTATGCACCAGTCTTTTATGCGAATTATTAAATCAAGTTTACTTGTTACGCCATTTTAAGTGACTATAGTTTATAGTTAATGTTTTTATTCTTCGTTTCTTATTCATTCTTTCTCCGTATCATGCTATATTCCACATAGCCCTTAGGTATTAAGACTTCAGCTCCTCACTATCTGCTGAATTCTACCATTACGTTTCAATGCAAAACTCAACGCCTCGCTTTGCCTTGACAGCCAGCGAAGAAATGAAAATATTAAACGTCGCCGCGGTTGGCCTAAATGCACAGAATAATCCTCATATATTGTGTAAAATATCTGTAATGTAAAGGTTTGTGCTTCCGGATAAATAATAATAAAAGCCAAGGAATTTCCCAGCACATCGCGCATCAAAACATGTATTTATGTGACGGTGCACTCTCGGGACTACATGAAACTGTCTAACACCAGATGTTCAATTCTTGATACAACGAAATTTCAAGCCATACTAAAATGTTCATATATAATATGAAGCATTATGTAATGGCCATTATAATTTCTATGCATTTTAACAGTTTATTTGCTTAGGTATATTTTCAATAACACACACACAACACAGCAGGGTAGGCAGGGATAACCTAGTGTTAAAACACTCGGTTCTCCGTTCTCCGCCGAATGCTGTGGGTATTGAGTGTTGAGTGATGGAACTCTGCCTTGATACCTGAGCGAAGAAATAAAAATATAAATTTAAATAAATATTTCATGTCCTCGAGTGGAAATCGAACCCACAACTAGTGGCATTTATAGTCACAGTCACCCCTGAGACACGACTGATCTCATCTGTCCTGACATAGTTTAGTATAGGTATTGTACGAATTATATATTACAATGTTGAGTCAGAGTATGTTATTGTAAAGCCAAGTTTGTCCTCACGAGTCTTAGTGGAGACATTGTTTCTTATCAAGTTGTAGGAAGTTGAGTTGTTCCAAGGAAACAGGTATGAGCATACTCCAACACTTGTATATAACTTTGTTATTTCAAACCAGCCTGTGCAGTTTAATTGACTTAAAAAGCCTCATGTCATCACTTGTGTTACTTCGACGTAAGTTATATTAGTTCAAAATGTATTATAATAAATTAAGTTACTTAAAATTAACACATTACTCAATGTAAAACTGTCAAGAAATATTTCAGGTTTGTTTTTTTATTATAAGCCGAAATATCCTAAAACCGAAAATACAAGTTCATTTCAAATATGAAAGATTTAGTGTTTGCAAAATATGCAGAAATGTCTATTTGTAACGAAAATATAAACGATTTATGTGAACACAATTGAATAGCGCTTGGAGGTTGACCTGCGATGCTGTCATCAACGCGGTGTATGTACCGGACGTACTACGTCTTGTATGCATGAATATTTTTGTTTGTTTAAAAAAAAAGATTGTGTGCTCTAAAGCACACGACTGAAGTAAAGCTTCTGTTGTATTTAATTCCTTTTTTATTGCAAAACATAACTGGATGTGAGTAAAAGAGAGCAAGAAAATATATTTTGGCACTTCTGCTCTTCTCTTGCCCCTATAGTAATATAAGAAACGTAACTCTCTCTTGTTCTATCTTTACTAACTTATAGTCCTGTCAACATTCATTCGTCTCGCCCAAGCACTTTTCGTAACGCTCTCGATACACATTCTCCAGTTGACTCCCCAAGACAAGCGTGAGTAAAAAAATTACCTAAAAATCAGCAAGGTGTAGAGAAAAGCTATACTGAGCACAATTTCTCGAAAATTGGGCGGAAAGTAGGGGATGGAGTTTCTTAACAATACGCTTCCTCGGCCTGTTCTGTTCGGCCGAAATTGTGCTATTAAGTTGTTTAAAATATCATCTAAAGCTGCATAATATTTATGTTACCGTCAAGTCGTGTTGATTAGAAAATAAAAAAAAATAATCTAAAGAAGTTTAAAAATATATGCCATTTGTATCGATCTCTATTAAATATAACCGATTCGACAATACGTCATGGTTATTGGTTCTGCTTGCAAATGTTTTACTCATATTGTCGACATTTTGCGTTGGCTGAAGTACCATTGCGGTTAAAACGCAAATGTACGATATTGAATGTCACTGTACTTAATGATTCATTTTAAACGATTTTAACGTTTATTTCTTTTTGATTGTTTTTTTTTAAATTTCAACGTAAATGTGTCTTTTCCTGCTTCTTTAGATATCTTGTTCTCTTGAAAAATATACTTACGATTATATTTTTAAGATAATATTATTACAGTTAAATGGAATAAAAGACAAATTGTATGTATTATAGTAATGTGTCTTGTATTTCCCTTTAAGTTTCGATACTGATATTTTTATTTTATTTTTATTATTTATTACCATATGATATAAAAACCGTCTGTTTCTTTTTGTAGCTTCACATTATATACCGCACATAATAGCAGTATGAAGAGGTAACCTTGGAACCTATGATTAAGACATCTTATTCCAATTGAGACACGTACCCCACTTTTCGCCAAATTTTCGATATATGTTGAGTGGTGAACTCAAAGCCGCACTTGCCTGCCTCGTTACCTGAGCGAGGGTATAGAAATATCAAATATTATATTCCCTGAATTGAAATCTCAGCCACAGCCGACACATTTACAGTCGCTTGTGCACCCCCGCCATGACGACATCGATTTTACTTCAAACTTAGACTACCAAAAAATATGTCGGTAGTATAATGAAAAAGACATGAGGTAATACACAAATTAAGAAACTACTTGTATTTGTTTATATTTTTCTAATCTGGTATAAATAGCTTATTGACTTGTGATTCCTTTGCCTTCCGTAATCTTCTTGATTCGCAATTTCACGCTCAAATAAAATCTTATTGATACAAATGAAACAATAAGAAAAAAACGGAATGGCGACGAAGGTAAATATTTATTATGTTCAAAGAAAAATCGTCCAAGCGGCATTTTATAACATTCATTAATATCAAAGACGACCTTTTTATTTCTGCGATTCCTTATTTGATATCAAGTAAAAAGTCAGGAGATTCCTTTTAAATATAAAGGTTTTTGTTTTTGTCTATTCATCATTAGTATTTTCTTCTAGTTTCCAATTAAGATTTTTTAATAACTAAGCAATATTTTTATAACGCAATTCAGATACTTTGTAATTAACAATTTAATTAAGGAGATATTATATTATTAAGGTATTACGAGTAAATTCAAAAATGTTTATAACTCACTAACTTATTAATTAAGGAACATACGTATCTGTAAATCCTATTAATTATTTAATCTAATACTGTCTAGTTCATGAGACCAGTCGTGTCACAAGTGTGTGGCTGTAAACGCGGGTTTACATTGTGCGTTGTGGGTTCGATTTCCACTGGAGGAAATTAAATATTTTCTTTCCTTCGCTTTGGCAAAGCAAAGGCAAAGTGCGAATTTGAGTGCCGCCACTCAACATGCAATGCCCCCGGTATTCGGAGTGTCTTCACTAGGCTTCACTACGCTCTAGTGTCAAGACACTCTGATACTGGAAAGAAGATATTAAGGTCAAAAAATAACAACTCAATGATCTATTAAATATTAGCTTACGTAAATACGTAAACGGTATATACTCATACATACAAATGTCACTCACTACTGTATTTCAGATTTCACTCGAGAATAGAAATATACTTTACCACATTTATCAATGTCAGTAACCTAATTAGATAAAGTGATGTATGATATTTATAGATCTCCTGAAGGAGGACTTCTTTTTTATTTTATATAGTACTGGATAAGATGAATGTTTAAATAACTTTCAAAGGACTTGTCTAAAGAATATACAAGTATGTTGTCACTGACAATTGATTTCAGAATAATAATAATTAGAATTGTTAGTTCAGTTAGTTTATTTCCTACTTGGCAATAAATCGTTACTTTTTTAATCAGCTTCACACTGTATTCCGCACTCAGTAAGATAGGCAGAGGGAATTTGGTACAACACTCCGTTTCCCATTTTCCGCTGAATTCTGGAGACATTGTGTATTGGGGGAACTCAACGCCGCGACAACAAAGCGAAGAACTGAAAATATAAATTAAAATAAATATATAATTTTCATTTCCCACCATTTCCCACTTTCCGTAGAATTTTCAAGATGTTGCGTTTTGATTGTCGGAACTCAACACCGCACTCGTGGGATTGCATCCACAATCGTCAGGTTTAGAGTCACACGTTGTGAGACTGAACCACGACGGCCTCATCAGACGGAATTATAATAAATTAATTAATTCTTATTAGTTTTGTTCCCTAGGCAGAAAACAATGAAAGCAATTCTTAATCATTGGTTTAAGCATATATATTAACTTCGAACAATACTCCTCAAAGTGTAAGTTCTCCCAACAGGAATTAAGAAACACGAACAGTTTCACCCAATCTCAGTCATGCTCCGATTTCCGAACGAAATAACTTGTCAAAGCGTATGACGAACTATATCCACGCATTTCTAAACAATTAGGGTGAAAACAGCAAAACAGTTTCGCTCCAAGTTAATTTCTATCTAAGTTTTGTAGATAATGAATGTTCTCGTCAACTTGATACAAGTTACAGACTTAACTATAAACAGATGTTTCGTCCTTTGTAG